>MU968485.1:0-141144 GCA_034641835.2 Pinus albicaulis | reverse complement strand
GGTTAAACACCCACTTCTGGTAACTGGAACGAAGTACATATATTTTTCCATTCTCTAAGAGTATTGAATGCCATATGATTACACAATCATCCATTCTTCTGTGTGAAGACCCGAATGATGTGTCTATCCATCTCTCTTCACATGGCCTTTACTAAGAATTATGGTTGTTAGTCCCGGTCTAGTGTACGACATACATGTATTATAGAATCACATACGTCACTCCTCTAACATGAAGGAAATATTTAAAGCCTTTCCAAGCAAGAAACTTACCAATTGTGCTCCCCATCAACCAAGGTCCTACAAAGAATCCAGCTACTCATGAAGTGTCTTCCCTCGATGTCATGGTTTTCTTATATTTAGGAATCTTCAACTTTTGGCTTCATAGGGAACAAACATCATCCATCACTTTCTACCATGAGTCATGTCCACTATCGAAAAGTGATTCATCATTCTTTCTCATCTCGGTCCACCTATTCCATGTTGATTTCCTTCTAATCATCTCCAAGGATCATACATCCTTTCTCATGATTAAGCAGCCCCCCGCACAAATTCATCCGTATAAACATATACATATGAACTCTTACAACAAAAGTTACTCTAGTGATGATCTTCACCATGACACTTTCCGTAGGCACGGCATCCTTCTATATAGATTGACACATCAATGATATGTTTTTCCAAGGGTCTTCTTCTTACCGTACTTCCGTCGTATTCACATATCTTCCCAGGAGATCTCCTAGTCACATCTTCTTTGGGCCTCCTGATGATAACTCCGCCTTAGCATGGTTTCATTTCATGATATCTTCCTTTCTCGCACATTCTCCATTACCAGAACTTACAAACTTTCTATTTCTTGTTCATAAACAACCAATTTCATATTCCATGAGGACATATTATGTTGATTTCATTTGTATAAAAAGTACTCCAAGAGATACTCCTCCATATATCATACTTATAAATGGCTGTGGTTAATTAATTTCCGCAACCATATGACATGATTTCACAACATCCAATGTTAGCATATAAATATATACATACCTCATACCCTTTTCCCTTGAGTCATCCCCGTAGCAATTTTCTCAAGAATGAAGAGCTTCATTCTCTTGGCTTTCTCCATCAATATGTCATCACATCCCGTAAATTTCGTTTCCATGATGACCCTTGCTCTTAATGACCGCTTTCCATTAGTAATGTTATCGCAGAGGTTTTCCCTGGAGTTGATCTACCAAGAACTCCTACCATGCTTTCTCAGATGCTACACTGCTCGTCATATAACCAACAAGAATCACTTAAAGAAGAAGATGATCTCAACTGCAGTGGAGATCCCTTGCTTCTTCTTTCTTATCGTACTCTTTCCTCATGGGCTTCTTCCTATTTCTTTTGTCCTTTTTTTATATTAATGAAAATTTCCCCAATTTTAATGCCCAAGTTCATCATATCCAAGGTATCAGGTTTTCGTCTACATTTATTCTTTTACTTTGAGGACCAAAACTTATCGAATTTTTCCTTTCTTCCCGACATGGTTGCAAAGGCTTCGATTCCTTTATTTGATCCTATAATAGCTTTGGCTTTCAATCTTGTTTCCTCTATTTATATAGAGACCCTAAATCGTGAATGGTGTGAATTTATCTTCCCGTTTTATTTTGAAGAGAAAATCTACTCTTCTCATAGAGATTTTAGCACCAATGTAGTATTCTCCTAGTTGTTGCAGCTTCTGGATCGAGATATTGGTTCTCCTACAACACTCGTAGAATATCTCTACTAATTTCTTATATACCTTCGATGATTTTAGATTTGGTACATAGGAGATGATAGAGTATTTTGTGGATTCTATAAGAATCCTTTGGGATCTTATATCTCCCTTCATGAATTTGGCATGACTTGATTGTCCTTGTCTTCTATGGAAAGTTTGAAACCAAATAGTTATTTTCTTTCTCAAAGGAGACATTTTAATAGATTCATATAAAGTCATAGATATACTTACTTGAGTAGATGATTTTCTTCTTCTATCAGCTTGATTACTTTGAATATGCTTAAAGCTTCCTTTGAATGGTGGTTGATGAGGATATTCTCGCTACTTCCTTGAAAGATCAAGGATGATAGGTAACTTGCCTCAAGCTTTTGATGGCAATACTATGAGATATAATGATCTACCGGAACATTTAAGATGGTTCCATAATACTCGCCTTATTTATTTCACCGTGGAAGACTAACCTTTCTTCTAATCAAACTTGCTTTGACACCCTCCATGAAATTTGATCCTGAGTATCTCTATGCACTTTCTAAAGACCTTAGCTTCCGATACCATGTTAAGAATTTGAGGATGTAGGTTAACACAAATTTCTCGATAATTACCCTCGTGATTTTACTTGTAATACTTATGTCTTCTTATTTTTGCTTATTTAGTATTTCATCAAGTCAATTATCAAATGAAAATATTAAAAGTTAGGCTCCTAGAGCCGTGAAAAAAGCTCTCCTCTTGAGAGGAAAACCTACTTATAAATTATTCTTATAGACTTTTAGATGACAAGTACCATGACCAAGACTCGAACCCTCGACCCGTGTATGCATCCAAGACCTTGTCACTACTTCTTCATTCACTTTTTGGCCGATCCTTCTTTTCTACACCGTCCCCACACCATCTTTCACTTTTCTACACTGTGACTGTAGAGCCTGGTCTCCCCAAATAATACTTCTACTCCAAACTTGTATGTGATCCTTACTTAGATATCAACACCTTGTTATAGAATTTCTTGTGAACACCTTGCACCTTCACTTTACCTCATCGGCCGGTCTTCAACGTACACACATATCTTGTTTCCTTTTTGATGAAATCACTTCACTCCTTTCATACTCTAATGATATCCTTACTGTTGGGTATTACTTCACTAAGCACACTTATTATACTTAAGACTTCATAGTCCCGTAACTTCTCGCATATATATAACAGATTTAATTTTGATTAATGCGTTGTTACACCTCCAATTATGCACTTTGTTTTTATCCTAACCTTCACATTAAACCTCGAATTTTTCCCCGAAGTCACCACAGCATTTCGTTGCCGAGATTTTGTTCCGAAAATCTCAAAGTCGATTTATGCTCACAATTTCCGTTGCAATGCTGGGCTATTTATAGTGGTCAAGCCCTATAATAATCCGACCTGTTCATGAAGAGATGTGATGGTTTGTGAGCCGAATCTTCTTGCTGTTTATAGGCCAGCTTGTAGTGGAATTATTCCAACGTATTGTTGGTTGCCTTGAGGAGTATTTACATCAAGTAGTATCATCATTCTTGAGTCATGTCTTCAAGCTTATTTGACAAGGTCCTGAGGCTTAACATCATTGACTTTACTTCATATACATGACTATATTTATGACAATATGAAAAATCCTTAAAGACATCAATAATACGTCTTTTAACCTATAATAAAAATCCTTGCTCATGAAACCCATGAAGCAATCTTAACAAAAATACATTTTATTATCTTTGTCTTCTTATTTACAAAAATACATAATTACATAGTCAACATGAAGACCGACCTAGTTACACTTTTCAACACTCCCTCTTAACTAGGGAGGTATTCATACAGATACATGGTCAATTTCAAACTAAAGAATCAAATTGGTAATCACATCTGTATAGCATCATATCAACCAGCATTGTCCTAGTGCAAGGCCTTGAATAACAGCCCCATCTCTCAATGAGACAATGGGCTACAATGCTGGCGAGAAACATGACCAATAGACACCATAGTCATTGTCTCTCCAAGGTACATACCCCACCTAGGTGTTCCCAGAGTATGACCTTCTTGGACTATTCTTCTCTTGGGTAGCCAGCCCTCAAAGAATATCGGTCCACGACTACTCTTATCTTGAATGCCCTATCTCATTCTCTAAGAGTATCAAATGCCAGATGATTACCCAATCCTCCATTCTATCTTCAAGATGAAGACCAGAATGATGTGTCTATCCATTCTCTTCACATGGCCTTCATTAAGACTTACGGCTATTAGTCCTCATCTAGTGCATGACACATGTATTAGAGAATCACATAAGTCACTCCCTCTTAACACAGGAAGGACATATTTCAAGTTTCTTCCTAGCAAGAAACTTACCACCAGGCTCCTCATAAACCAGGGTCCTACAACAGCAATCCAACTACTCATGAATAATTCCTCCCCTCAATGTCATGGTTTTCGATATTGAGGAATCTTCAACTTTTGGCTTCATAGGGCACAGATCATCCATCACTTTCAGTCATGAGTTATGTCCACTATCAGAAAGTGATTCATCATTCTTTCTCATTTGGTCCACCATTATGCCATGCTTCTTTCCTTCGAATCATCTCCAATGATCATACATCCTTTCTAATGATTAAAAGCCATGCAAAAATTCATCCAGATAAACATATACATATGAACATTTAGAACAAAAGTTACCTTAGTGATCATCTTTCACCATGACATCTTCTTGTAGGCATCAGCATCCTTCATACAGATTGACATGTCTCCTAATGATATGTTTTTCCAAGGGTCTTCTTCTTTACCAGACTTCTGTCAGAGTCTACATATCTTCCTAGGAGATCTTCTAGTCACATCTTCTTGGCCTCCGGATGATAACTTCCTCTTAGCATGGTTTCATTTCATGATATCTTCCTTTCTGCACATTCTCCATTCCTAGGAACTTACAACCTTTCTAGTTTCACATTCATATACAACCACCTCATATTCCATAAGGACATATTATGTTGATTTCATATGTCCGTGCACTGAGAGATACTCCTCCATATATCATACTTCTAAATATATAATTTCATTACCTACAACCATATAACATGACTTCATAACATCCAATGTTATCATATAAATATATACATACCTCATACCCTTTTCCCTTGAGTCATCCTGTAGCAATTTTATCAAGAATTAAGAGCTTCATTCTCTTGGCTTGCTCCATCAATATGTCATCACATCCCAGAAATCTGTTTCCATGATGACCCTTGCTCTTGATGACTGCTTTCCATTAGTAATGTTATCAGAGAGGTTTTCCCGAAGCTTATTCACCAAGAGCTCCTATATGCTTTCATCGGGATGCTACACTGCTTCCTGTCATATAACCAACAAAAATCACTTAAAGAATAAGATGATCTCAATCATAGTGGAGATCCCTTGCTTCTTCTTTCTTATCAAGCTCTTTCCTCATATGGGCTTCTTCCCTATTTCTTTTGTCCTTTTTCAGATTAATAAAAATTTCCAATTTTAATGCCCAAGTTAATTATATCTAAGGCATCGTGCTTCGTCCACATTTCTTCTTTTACTCTGAGGACCAAAACTTACTGAATTTTCCTTTCTTCCTGGACATGGCTGCAAAGGCTTGTTTCCTTTACTTGATCTTGTAACAGCTTTGGCTTTCAATATTGATTCCTCTATTTATATAGAGACCCTAAATCGTGGAATGGTGTGAATTTTATCTTCTCGTTTGATTGTGAAGAGAAAATTTCCCATTCTTCTCATAGAGCTTTTAGCACCACTGTAGTCTTCTCCTAGTTCCTGCAGTTTATCAGAGAGATTTCTTCTCCTCCAATACTCACAGAGAATAGATCTACTAATTTCTTATATACTCATTTTGATGAATTTAGATTTGGTATTTAGGAGATGATAGACTATTTTGTGGATTCTATAAGAATCCTTTGGGCTCTTATATCTCCCTTCATGAATTTGGCATGACTTGATTGTCCTTGTCTTCTATGGAAATTTTGAAACCCCACACAGTTCGTTTCTTTCTTTTCAAATGAGACATTTTAATAGATTCATATAAAGTCATAAATATACTTTCTTTAGTAGATGCTTTTCTTCTTCTATCAACTTGATTACTTTGAAGATGGTTGAAGCTTCCTTTGAATGGTGATTGATGAGGATATTTTGCTACTTCCTTGAAAGATAAAGGATGATAGGTAACTTGCCTTGAAGCTTTTGATGGCAATACTTTGAGATAACAATGATCTGCTGGCACATTTAAGATGGTTCCATAATTTTGCCTTATTTCTTTCACTGTGGAAGACTGACCTTTCTTCTAATCAAATCCTTGCTTTTATATCCTCCATTAAATCTGATCCTTGAGTGTCTCTATGCCCTTTCTAACACCTTATCTCTGATACCATGTTGAGAATTTGGAGGGCTGTAGGTTAATACAAATTCTCTTCTTGATAATTACTTGTGATTTTCCTTGTAATACTTATGTCTTCTCTTATTTTATTTTAGTTAGTCTTTCATCATGTCAATTATCAAATGACACAAGACACAAAATTTAGGCTCCTAGAGCCAGGGAAAAACCTCTCGCTCTTGGAGAGGAAAACCCACGAGAAATTATTCTTATAGACTTTCATATGACAAGTACCATGACCACAACTTAGACCCTTGAGCCTTGTATGCCTCCAAGACCTTGTCACTACTTCTTCATTCACTTATTTAAGTTGATCCTTCTTTTTTGCACCATCCTACACCATCTTGCACTTTTCTACACCAGGACTAGAGAGCTTAGTCTCTAACTGTATTTCCCTACTCCAGTTGTATGTGATCCTTACTTAGATATCATCACCTTGTTATAGAATGTCCTGTGCACACCTTGCACCTTCACTTCACCTTGTTGTATGGTCTTCAACGTACACACATGTATTGTTTCCTTTTCGATGAACAATCCACCGTTTTCATACTCTAATGACACCCTTACTTGTGTTGCATTACTTCACTGAGCACACTTATTATACTTAGCATTTCACAGTCCTATAACTACTAAACATAGTCCTGTAACTTCGCATATATATAACAGATTTACTTTTGTTGACTTCACTATTCCACCTCTAATTTTGCACTTTGTTTCTGTCCTGACCTTCACATTAAATCACAGAATTGTTCCTGAAGTCATCGCAGATTTTTTTTGCTGAGATTTTGCCCGAAAATCTCAGAGTCTATTTTTGTTCTGTCACAGTTCTGCGCAGCACAATGGGCTATTTATAGTGGTTAGGCCCTATAATAATCTGACCTGATCATGGAGATATGTGATGGTTTGTGAGCCAAATCTTCTTGTTGTTTATAGGACGACTTGCAGTGGAATTCTTCCAACGTATTGTTGGTTGCCTTGAGGAGTATGTACATCAAGTAGTATCATCATTCTTGAGTCATGTCTTCAAGCTTATTTGACAAGGTCTTGAGGCATACCATCATTGACTTTACTTCATATACATGACTATATTTATGACAAGATGAAAAATCCTTAAAAGACATCAAGAAGACGTCTTTTCACCTATAATAAAAATCCTTGCTCATGAAACCCATGAAGCAATCTTAACAAAAATACATTTTATTATATTTGTCTTATTCTTTACATAAATACATAATTACATATTCAACATGAAGACCGACCCAGTTACACTTTTCAACAATCATGTCAGGTGCAGGAGAGACTGAAGGTCTTTCAGAAGAGGAAGAATTCAAGAAGGCTTTCTATGACCTAACTGAGAGGGTTAGGATCCTCTTTGAAGAGAGCAACACCAGGAAGGTTGGAGATAATTCTAAGTCTCCACATGGAGAGGGAACCTCAAAAGGAAAGAAAGATGAAGAGAAGGATTCAAAGGGCAGTGGAGGAAATCCTCCTCCATTTCCACCATCCTCATCATCATCCTCATCATATCCATCAGCATCGTCATTCACTTCCACCACAAAAACCACCCATACTCACTCAAAAATCCCAAAAGGGAAAAATCCCCTACTCAAATTGGACATTAAGTTTGAACTTACCATGTACAATGGTGAGGTAAATGCAGATAAGTTGGACAATTGGATCCATAAATTGGAGGTTTATTGCAGAATTCAGAACCTACAAGAATATGACATAAAGATCCAGTTGGCTTCATTGAGGATAGAAAGAGCAGCACCAGTCTGGTGGGAAGAAAAGACTCGAGTAAATGTGAATCCATGGTAAGATATCCATTTCTTGGGTTGAGTTTATTTCTTCAATTAAAATAAAGTTTTGTCCTTTAGCTTACATGCAAAAATCCATTATGAGTTGGAAAAATTTAGGCAACTTAAAGGTCAAACAGTTCAAGAATATACCGAGGAGTTTAGGAAAAGGGCCTTGTTGTTATGAATAAACTTGAATTCCCAAGAAAATATCTTGAAATACATTGGGGGTTTACATTCCTATTTGAGACATACTATCCTTATTTTTAATCCAAGCAATTTAGATGAATTTTGTGTGCAAGCCACGCATCTTGAAGCAAGGGGAAAGAACATTCAAGAATAGGGTAGTAAGAAAAATCCATTCAAGGGTAAGGGGAAAGAGAAGGGATGAAAATGGAAGGGAAATAAGAGTGAAAGTGTTAAGAAAGAAGGGGATAAAACTACATGCAAACATTGTTCCAAAGATGGGCATGATGAAGCCCATTGTTGGAAATTACATCCTGAATTAAGGCCTAAGAAACCAAAAAACAAGGGAAAACAAAAGATGACTACTACCACACAACATGATCTTGGATCCGATTCTGGTGATGAGACCAAGATTACAGCCATGGTCACAAAGGGAAAATAATCCATAGCAAGCATTGTTTCCTCAAATTGTCACAACAACACTCCAAATGAATAAACAAGGATAGAGTTGTTCCATGTAAGGGTGATCTCAAATCATACAAAGATCAATGCATTATTTGATGGTGGGTCACAAGCAAACTTGATTTCAGAAGACTTGATAAAAAATATTAACCTTGAAACTGTACCACATCATAAGACATATCCTTTGGGTTGGATAGTCAAGAATGCAAATTTACAGTTTACAAGAAAATGTATATTCTGGTTTTCCATTACTGCAAACTTTGTTGATGAAGTTGAGTTAGATGTGGTTCCACTTGACATTTCAGGAATTATCTTGGGAAGTCCATATTTATATGATAGGAAAGTGGTATTTTATCGCCATGAGAAAAAATATAATTTTCTCAAGGATGGGGTGGAGTATATTGTGAGAGCTCATCACAAAAAGTTGAATATTTATGTAGTTAATGCAGGGCAGATGAAGAGACTAGTTAATGCAAGTAAAAATTTTGTGCTTCTCATGATCAAGAAGAATAATGATATGGAATAAGAATATTTTGAATGTTTTGATGAAAAATTAAAATCTGATTTGTTTGATGCGGTAAGTCATCATGGCGAGATGTTTTAGGAACAAAACGGGTTACCTCCCAAGAGGGGAATTTAGCATGAGATTCACCTGCAACAAGATGTTCCACTTCCAAACATAGGCATGTATCGCATGTCAATAATGTAGAGCATGGAAATAAAGAATAAAATTCAAGAATTTTTTAACAAATGTATCATGTACCCATCCACTTCGCCATGTGGTTCACTGATTGTTTTGGTACCAAAGAAGGACAGGACTTGGTGCATGTGCGTAGATTTCTGTGCACTGAATAAAATCATGGTAAAGAATCGCTATCCACTCCAAAGAATTGATGATTTTCTTGATCAGTTAAGGCATGAAAAGTATTTCACTAAGCTAAACTTACGAATTGGTTATCATCAATTTTTAATAGTTTAAGATGACATTTGGAAAACCACATTTAAAGCTAGACAAGGATTGTTTGAGTGGCTAGTTATGCCATTCGTTCATACCAATGCTCCAGCTACTTTCATGAGAGTTATGAATGATGTATTAAGAAAATGTGTAGATAACTTCGTCATTGTTTACTTAGATGATATTTTGATATTCAACAAATCAATAGATGAACATTTCATGCATGTGAACAAGGTACTTGATGTCTTGAAAAAAGAACAGTTATTTTTAAAGATGTCGAAGTGTGAGTTTGTCAAGACTTCTTTAGTGTATTTGGGACACATTTTTGGAGGAGGTGAGTTGAAGATATACCCTTCCAAGGTTGAGGTCATTTTGAACTGGCCCAAGCCAAATACATTTATGGAGGTAAGAAGCTTTCTTGGGGAAACACAATATTGGAGGAAATTCATTGCTAATTTTTCTTCCATTGCAGCTCTGTTACATGCATTGACAAGTGTCAAGAAAACCTTCCATTGGGGAGATATGCAGCAAAAATCATTTGATTCTTTAAAAAAAAATATCAATTCATCATTGGTATTGGCTCTTCTGGATCTTAGACAACCATTTGAGATTCAAATAGATGTTAGTGATTACGCCATGGGAGCAGTTCTCATGCAACATGGTGAGCCCATTTCTTTTCATTATGAAATATTTAATGGAGTTGTGACTAACTATCCCACCTATGACAAAGAGTTATATGCATTGGTACAAAGTGTAAAGAAATGGAAGCACTATTTGATGGGGAAGGAGACCATTATCCATAACGACCATCAACCATTGCAATACTTACAGTCACAATCAAAGTTGCAGCAATCAAGACACTTCAGATGGATGGGATTTTTACAACAATTCCATTTGGTTATCAATTATAAAAATGGAATTTATAATAAGGTAGTTGATATGCTTTCTAGGCCTATTTTAAATTCATCTATTATACTCAAGCACAATTCAATTATGCATGAAATTTACATTGAACAATATGCACATGATCATGATTTTCAAGATGTGTATGAAAACTTGAGTCAAGGAAACCAAATTGAAGAGTTAGATTATCATGTACATAACAGTTTATTGTATCACTTGGGCAAGTTATGTATTCCATAGGGAGAAGGAAATAGTGTCATAAGGGAGGCACACACTTCATTGATTGTTGGACATTTCGGTGTAGGCAAGACGATAGCGAATCTCCAAAGGCATTGTTATTGGCCACACATTATTGATAGTGTATCTCGTTTCATTAGAGGATGTTCTTTGTGTGCAATAAGTAATCCTAGAAATGGGAAACTAGGATTGTACACTCCACTTTCGGTACCTTCGCATCCTTGGGAGATTATATCAATGGATTTTGTAGGAGGTCTTCCAATGTCAAGGAAAAATCATGGTTACTTGTATGTAGTTGTAGATAGGTTCAGAAAAATGTGTGTTTTGATGCCATGTAGAAAGAAAATTATAGCTGAACAAATAGCTCATCTTTTCTTTCAAAATGTATAGTTTCATTTTGGTCTTCCAACTTCTATTGTAAGTGATTGAGATTCTCGGTTTGTTAGGAATTTTTGGTGACAATTGTAGGACATGATGGACAATAAGTTAAAGAAGACACAACCTTTCATCCACAAGCATATGGTCAGACCGATGTGGTTAACAGGACAGTCATTCATCTTCTTAGAGGTTATTGCAACAAACATCCCAAGTTGTGGTATCAACAGTTGCATTACATTTAGCATGCATTCAACAGGGCAAAGAATTCTTCCACAAACACATCGCCATTTGAAGCATGTATTTAGTACTTTCCAAGATCAACTTTGGACTTAATATTTGATAAATATTTTTCTATCGATGGTCATAGTGTGATCTGAATGTGATCGAAATTATGTGTTGAGGTAGAATTGATTAATTGTCATTAGTGAATTGAGTGTTAACTGAACTACTTAATGTGGAATACTGAAGGAAATATAAAGCATTTAATGACTTAAAACAATAGCATATTAAACAAGAAATTACAGCAAAGAACAGATAAAATAGATAGCAAACATTGATTACAGAGTTCGTCCCTAGTGGACTACGTCTTCGGGTTCGCTTTTAAGATGGGCATCCGCTTTATTAAGATTGATCTGAGGAAGTATTTACATAGAAAATACACCAGACTTAATGTGCTTGCAGACACCTCTAGTCACTAACAACATAAATCTCTCTCTCCTAGCTTTCCAACGCTTGTCTCTGCACTCAATTCCACCTCTAGACGACCAAGTAACACAGAATACAAATCTGCCTCTCTCACTCCAAATATGAATAAAAAATCACTCATGTGTGTCCATGGAGAAAATTTCATAGTTTATATAAGGCTTGGTCTCGAAATTCTGAAAGCCAAATTAGGCATGTGGTTAAATAAATCAAGGTGTTATTAGGTTTCGATCTTGTCACATTGTGACACCTAATGTGTAGTGATAAGGTGGTTTAATTACAATCTTAGCAAAATTTAATACAAAAACCAAAATTTTGGACCTTATATTATAAATAGGCATTAACAGTTAGTTGAAACCACGCAAAGGAGGGTGACAGTTGCATGTGATAACTAACTGGCGGCTACATATGCGATCTGATCCCGATAGCTTCGGCTTGCTGACAAATATTGTTATCCCATGTGACAACCTGAAACTCTGGCATTTGCGGTTTAGTTCCACAGTTAATCTCGACATTTTCTGCAATGGTCAGTTGTGACAGTTGTTCACATGTCCACCTGTTAAACTCCGATATTTAATGTTGTGGTCATTGCTAACAGTTATGTCGCTTACCTATTCACATGAACTCTGGTTCTGACACGGTTGTGGTTGCAGTAAACTGTGTAATGTATTACATTTGTTTTATCATATGGTTTTAATACATGGGTCTAAGATTTAACACATGTTTTAGCACTAGGTCTTAGGTTTTAGACCTTAGGACTATTACATGTTGTAGTTTGTTTACACTAGGTTTTTAACACTTGATCCTTAGGACTTAGGACTAGTGCTTAGGTCTAGGCCTTAGGACCACCACCATTTACTTTAGCTTAATATTTTTACATAATGTCACCATTACATCATTACATCACCATGAAACCACATACACCATGACACCAAATTCGAACCACTTTTTAACCACGACAACACACTGAACCATGACGAAGTAATTTCATCCGGAATACTGGAGGACATGGCAACCGATATGAAGACTAAACCGGACATCGGAAAAACTAGAGCTGACTGGACCTCACTGTCGATCTGCACTAAAGTAAGTTCCTTCGTGATAAATCCTCTCCACTTGAAATATTTTGGACCACAAAAGTTTGATTTAAGCAGACATCAAGTGAGGGTATAACTCCCTCAATTTTCTGATCTCTATCCACCTCGCCATGCTCAGGTTCATGCCCTTGATTCCTACTCGAATATATTCAACATCTCCTTGTCTGGAAGTGCGAACTCTCCTATCCAAGATGGTATCTTCTTGCAACTCATTCATATACGCAGGTGTCAAATCATCAATACTAGGAATCTGTGTATCTTCCTCGGGATCAATGATCATCAAAGGTTCATACAAATTTAGATTTCTACATTTACAACTGAATAAATACGCATGTAAGGCGGTAAATTTAATCGAAATGCATTATTTCCAACCTTTTCAATAATCTTGAAAGGACCATACCTGATGGGTTTCAGTTTCTTACCTTCTCCTTTCAACATGTCTTTACTGATATACAACCATACCTAATCGCTGACCTAAAAATGATAATCGATTCAATTCTTGTTGTGGCACAATTTTTACTTGGCCTAACTCTTCTCTAATGGGTCCTGCACTGCTTCATGTATATGTTGTATCCATTGAATGAACTTAACTGCTTTTTTTTAATTATCATGTCCATCCACTTTATCTTCCTCACTGATCATGAAGTCCATCAGTGACTTTGGAATATACCCCAAACATGTTTCAAATAGTGATCAATTATTCAAAGAATGTAAGGCTCGATTGTAAGCATGCTACACATAAGGTAAAGATTCATCCCACAACTTAGGATGTTTACTGTAGTAACCTCAAAGAATATGTAGAACTATCCTACTCACCACTTTTGTCTGCCCATCGGTCTGTTGAAAGAACATATGTGTCGTATGTTCTGCAGTCACTTTATTTTTGCATGGAACATGAATGCACATATTTTTGAATCGATCAACCACGAAATACATGTAATCATGCCCTCTCCTGGACATCGGCAGTCCTCCAACAAAATCCATGGAAATGTTGTCGCATGGTCGCAAAGGAACTGGAAGTGGCATGTACAAACCAATATTTTGATTGCTTGGCTTGCTTGTCGAACACATCACACATCCTTTAATGTACTTCACAATTGTTTCATACATGCGAGGCCAGTAACAATACCTTAGAATTTGCGCCATAGTCTTGCTTACGCCAAAATGTCCTGCAATTCGAGAAGAACGAGCTTCCTGAATAACATGTGCCCTTTATGTTTGTGGTATGCACAACTTACCCAGATGATATAACAACCTGTTATGAATATGAAAATTGACGTCTTCCACCTGAGTACCATGAGTTAGTGATTCATAATAATCTTTGAAATCAACATCAGTACTACACTGTTCTACATAACTTTCAAGTTTTTGTAATATTAAAAAATAGGAAAAGTAGCAATATAGCACACAATAATGGAAAGCAACAGTGAATATCAACACATCACATATGAGCCAAAATATAGATGCATGATATTAAGTATAATAGCAACCAATGAGTAAAATATCTTGGGGATCAAGTCCCTCAAGCTAGGCAAGAGAAGCCTCCAATGCCTAAATACACCAAAATAGGAGATGCAACTGCTACACAAAATGTATAAAGCCCATACAACGCAATTTTAGTGGCTAATACTGCAGCTAGAAAATATAAATAAATGGATCTGTTAATACAATGCTCATACAAGGCTAAAAATGGAGATTTATGCTCCCCAACACTTTTCTTAGACAACCCAGGAAGGGTTTCTGGAAATACAAAAAATACAAATGGTGAATCTAAAGCCCTAGGGCTGAAGAATCACTTCAACTGAATCACATAGAGGAGGTGGCTGAAACTGATGTAGATCTGAAATGGTACTCCTCCAATAGACTCTCTCAATGAAGGGCTAATCCCTTTAATGAAGATATAACCTCCCAAGTGTGGCACTGAACCCTCCTTTGGATCTGCTCAATAAAATAATGTAGTTTGGGAGTAATATTGCGTTGTAGGAGAAGATGATGACTTGGCCTGATACCAAAATATGAAATGAGGCCCTGAGAACTTCCTCACAAGCTTCTGGATGAAATGTTAATCCCTTCAATGGAAAACTAGCTCAGAATTTGGAGATCTCTCTCCTCCACTACTACACCCCTACAACACAACCCAACTCTAAACATAATTATGATGTATATGAGACTGAAGCTTGGCCAAATGCAAAATAGTGGTAATGCAACTCAAGATAACCTCTCTTGAGTAGGCACTCTAAGTCCCTCAAGGATGAGGGTGGGATTTCCACTCGGAAATAGCCTGTTCTAAATAGCACTGTAGACTTAGCTAAACAGCAAAAGCATGCATAGATATGTCACATGGAAAATCCAAATCTAAAAATATCAAAATCAATAATACAAATCCATGTCCTCTTATGCTTCCATCCTCTTCCTTTTATGCTTGGTGAGCATCCTTACCCTGGGTCCCACTCAATAATGTAGCTACTCTCATGCATACACTCCTCCTAAATGACTGCACTGTCCTCCAATAATCCTCCATGATCTCCATAACAGCATTGTTTATCTGGTCAACATTGACCTAGTCCACATTCTCTAGCCCCTGTTCACACCTTAGGGTGCTTTATTAAGTAGAAATGGTGATCCACTTTCACATGAGAAGTGGTTTTATTCTTCATAAAGAGATTTATGTGTCTCCCTACCCACTTATTCACCTATATAAGTGACATAAAAAAACTTTAATATTCCAATTAGTTGCAAGCTAATTTAGGAATATTATAGTTTCAATGAACTATTTTGTAGTACTATTGAAGCATTCAAAGATGGTCTAGAAAACATATCAGCTACTTTTTTTGTTACACCTTTCTTGTACTTAATTAATAAGTGAAATTTTTGAAGAAATCCCATCCATATGTAGTGGCGAGATTGTTGCAACTTAGTCTGTGGCTGAAGGTATTGAAGCGGCTGATGATCTGTGTGAATCATTGTTTCCTTACCCATTGCATAACCACTAGCATATGTTTTAACTTCAAATGGATGTTGATGATCTGTGTGAATCAATGTTTCCTTACCCATTGCATAACCACTAGCATCTGTTTTAACTTCAAATGGATGTTGATGATCTAATAAAGCTAATATTAGTGTTGTGATTTTTTTTTTCTTAAGTGAATCAAAAAATTTAAAGTCGACACACATTCCCCATGTCCCTTTTTTCTTAGGAACCAAAATTATGGGTGAACCACATGGAGATGAACTGGGTCAAATGAAGTCTTTTCCAACCATCCCTTGGGTTTGTTTCTTTATTTCTTTATGCTCCATGATTGACATGTGATACATTCCGATATTAGGAAGAGGGGCATCAGACATCAATTGTATCTCATGTTGTATTTCTCGTTTAGGAGGCAGATGTTTTGGTTCTTTAAATAGACTTTCAAATGAATCTACCACTTTAACCAAACTATCTTTAAACTCATATTCACAACCTAAAAAATCATCATGTAGATCCGTATGTTTTTCTTTTACAACCATGAGTACATATCTTTTACATGAAATTATTAGTCGCTTCGTCTTATTAGCATTAACCAAATACAAGTGAGTTTTGATTTTATGTGCCCAACTAATGTATTCAATCCCATATTTCTTAAGATGATATTTATGCTCTTTCATATGAAACATTGCATCACAATCATATATATAAGGACCTAGCACTATTCCACATATGTCTAACGGTATCACATCTAAATCCACTTCATCAATGTACCTAGTTGTGATGGAAAATTTTAAACGACACTTCTTTATGACATTAATCTGAGTCTATTCCTTTAGCCAACCTAATGGGTATGGTATTGGATGATTCCGTGTCTCCAAACCCAATTTCTTAACTAATGATTCAGATATTAAATTTTTCTCTGACCTAGTGTCAAACAATGTATCTATTTTTGAGTGCTTAGAAGTTACCCTTATGTGAAATAACTCAACTCTTTTATATTCATCTAGATGAATAATGTTTGAAGAAGAAGTAGAAGTACTTTAACTTGAACTAGTGTCATAATTGTTACTTTTCATAACCATTGCGATTATTTTCCCTTCATCACTTGAATCGGAGCCTAGATCTTGTTGGATTTTTGTCGTAGCCTTATTTTCACCTTTCTTCTAGAAATTCTCTGGTCTGAGTTCTGGGTGAAGTTTCCAACATTTGGCTTCATCATGTCTGATCCTCTGGTAGTGAGTTAAAGTAGGTCTTTAACCTTCCTTCTGAGTTGTCATTGTTTTCTTTCCCTTCGAACTTCTCTTCCTCTTGCGGTCTTTGGAATCCAACTATTTGGATGTATTCGGTGAAAACTTGAATGGTCTGCCACCTAATTCGATATGTATGGCTTGAACACATACTTCATCAAATTAATTAGGATTAAACATCAATAATGTATGCTACAAATATGGATGTAGATTGCCAATGTACTTTAATAAAGTTTCACATGTATCCAAAGGAATACCAAGTGCCAACGCTTTCTTCCTGAACTCCTGAGTAAACTCTTGAAAATTTTGTCCCTTACCTTGCTGCAAATGTTGCCAATCAATAAGAGCTTATTGCATGTATCCCAACAGATAGAATTGTTTCCTTAGAGCTTTCAAAAACTTAGACCATGAGGAGATGATTTTACCTTTACGCTTTAAATCTATCTGGGTTTTACTCTCCCACCAGATTAAAGCATTTCCCCCCATCCTAAGAGTAGCTAGCTAGATTTTTGTCTTTTCATCAGAAATGTTCTGAATTCTACAATACACTACTAACTGCTTAATCTGGTGATCTAGTTTCTCTGGGTTCATTTCGCCATCATAAACAGATAGTTCAAATTTTACATCAAGTTTCAAAAGAGATTTATGAGGTTTCTTTTCTGTTTCAGAATCCGAACTATAAGAAGAAGAAGATGATGATGATGATGGAGATGATGGAGGAGAAGGAAATTTATCAAATTTTCCTTTCCCCTTGTCCTTCTTCGATGCCTTTGACGAAGAAGCTGCATCTATCGCCTTCTTATCTTTGTATAGTTCTCCCAACATCTTCTGCATGTTCAAAAAAAAAAATTGAACTTGATTCTCGTTCATGGGCTTCACTTCAGGAGTTTCACCTGCTTCAGTTCCTGTCATCGTCGATCGATGAACAAATTTTCCTTTTCCAATTTATGGATCGAACTCCTCAAGTGTTCCTTCTCTATGTTGCAATGCTAATGTTAGGTCCCTATATTACTAGTATAGTCCCTTATTGTTGTTAGTGTAACCCCCTTATTGTTATTATTGTACCCTTGTAAACCCCATATTGATATTATTTTGCCCTTAAATTATTATTGTTAGGTCGGCTAGGATTACATTGTGGCCCCACTAGGATTACATTGTGGCCCCATGGACTCCTATATATAGAAAGGAGGTTTTGTAATTTGTATCATCCAAGAATTGTTCATTTGTCCATAATGTATTGGAGGTTTCCCCCTTTCAGTGGCTTATTTCTAAGGCATTGATATCTCTTTTATTCTATTTTGGGTAGTTCTAACATTTAATTATCGAGCTTTAGATTTTAGGGATTTCGCTTCTCAAGCCAGTCATTATGATTTTAAAACTATAAATTTTTCTACGAAAGTTCCAAATGAAAAAGTTTTAGTGTCTGCAGACAAAATATTGAGGAATATCGTCGCCAAAATTTCAGAGCTTAGTTCCTAAAATTTTGGAGATATAATCTATGGAATTTAGGTCATTTTGCAGGGCTCATTTGAATTTAACCTAAACTTGGTCATCGTGGAATTTTAAACATAACGTTTTTTCTACAAGGTTGAAGCTAAAATTTTTATAGATCTTGATCACATAATCTAGAGAATAATCTTCATAAAATTTTAGATCTTAGTTCACAAATATGTTCAGAGATATGATCTGTGGAAGTTAGGGCTTCTTGAGGCTTCTGAATTTAATCTCAAAGAGGTGATCGTGGGAAAATCTTCATAGCTCTCTCTCTGAGCATCGGATTGGAATGCTATAAAAAGTGGCCACTGTTACACGGACTCTAGTTTTCATTCTATCAATTTCAGATCCAAAGGAGGAAACAATAACACGTGGCCAGTCGTACAAGTTCGGTCTACTGAACAAGTCCAAAATTGGGTCATTGTGGGAGATTGGACATAACTTTGCCTTGAAGAATCCAAATCAGATAAGATCTATGGCATTTGAAAGAAGCTTCAGAGGGCTACGACAAGGCTAAATTTCAAATATTGAGGATCCACAATTATAGAGATAATTCAATTTCAATATCGAGCTCCTCAAAAGCAAGTAAAAGGTGTGTATTTTTTTTCCGAATTGCATAAGTCTTGTTTTAAGAATCAAGTTGAATTGATTCCAAGGGCATATTGTAGAATAGATATCAGTATTGGATTCTAAAATGGCCCCTAAAAATAATTCAACACCCATTAAGCCTTTAGAAGGATCTACTATGACTCATGAAGATGAAGAATGGCAACATGACATATCAAAATTACAAGAGCAAGTGCAACAAATTTCGCTCTCGCAAAGAGCAACAAAAAATGACATGGAAGTTTTGAAGAAAGGCATGGAAACTAAGATGGATGGTTTGAATAAAGGCGTGGAATCTAAGATGGATGGTTTGAAGAATGGCATGGAATCTAAGATAGATGGCATGGAAGCTGGCATGGAATCTAAGATGGATGACATGGAAGCTAAAATGGAAAACATGAAGAATGATCTAAAAGTAGACATAGAAGGTTTGACAAAGTTGATACAAGAAATGTTTCCTAATGGTGAAAAGATAGTAGAGGAAACTCATGATGAGAAAAAAATAAATGTTAATCGTGATTTTATAAACTCTAATGTTGGCGGGAAGAACCACCATATTCCAAAAATGGATATGAGGAAGTTTGATGGAAAGGATCCTGTAACATGGATACTACAGATGGAGCAATATTTTGATCTCCATAATGTGCAAAACACACAAAGGTACGCATTGCAACTTTACATTTAGAACAAAATACATTTGTATGGTATCGATGGCTTTTCTCCCGTAAAAAAATTGTCACTTGGTCAATTTTTACGGAGGAAATGATAGCACATTATGAGGATACAAAGAGCAACACCTTCTTTAGCCAATTGATAAATCTCAAACAAAAGGGTTAGTGGGGGAGCACATTGAGGACTTCCAAAAATTGAATATAAGGGTAACTGATATTCCAGAGGAACACATGATTGATCTCTTCATAGGTACTTTAAAGGATAGCATCCAACATGAAGTTCGCGTTTTGGAACCTGATTCATTGGAGAAGGCATTCAGGTTGGCAAGAAAAATTGAATGTAAAATTATAGCAACAAGGAAGCCTACCACTCACTTCTATAAAGAGGGAAGTGTTGCTACTCCTAGATTTCCACAACCTACAAGGTTGACACCACAACAATTGGAAGAAAAAAGAGCAAAGGGCTTTGCTACAGTTGTGATAGAAAATACACTAAAGGTCATAAGTGTGCTGAGAAGAAATTATTTTACATAGATTGTGAAGAGGAAGAAGAAAATGAACAAGAAGAGGATATACACCAGGAACCAACCCTAGAAGAGGAAGAAATGAGTCTGACCATATCGTGTAATGCATTGGCGGGAATTACCACTCCTCAAACTCTCAATATAGAAGGACATATCAAGAAGAAAAAGGTAATAGTGTTGATTGATTCAGGTAGTACCCATAATTTTATTCATTGTAAGGTAGCCAAGGAATTGAATTGTTTCCTATACCCAGCACTAGAATGCCAAGTGATGGTTGCAAATGGAGGAACTATAAATTTCTCTGGAAAATGCCATAATATCAAGCTAACCATGGGGGAATATGTATTGACTATTCCAATGCTTTCCATTCCTATGGGAGGTACTGATGTTGTACTAGGAGTACAATGGTTACAATCTTTGGGGACGGTAGCTTTTAATTTTCAAGAACTTTTCTTGAAATTCTTTTCAGAAGGAAAGGAAGTCGAATTACGGGGTATTGAAGGGAAGCCAGGAAGGATAATAAGCTCTAATGGCATGACAAAGCTTCTAAAGAAAGAACAACGAGGCGTAATTGCACAAGTATGCTCACTAGAAGTTCCGACATCAAAATCATCTATTTCTGCAGATCTCCAACAAGTCTTGGACAATCATTCCAAGGTGTTTGAAACTCCCAAAGGACTCCCACCTATTCATGATCATGGTCATGCTATTCATTTGATTCCAGGAAGTGTTCCTCCAAACATCAGGCCTTATAGATATCCTTACTTCCAAAAGAGCGAAATTGAACGTATGATTGCAGAAATGTTAGAGGCGGGTATAATTCAACCTAGTCAAAGTTCTTTCTCTCCTCCTGTAGTATTGGTACACAAGAAGGATGGATCATGGCGAATGTGTCCGGATTATAGGGAGCTCAATAAGCTCACCATTAAAGATAAATTTCCCATTCCTGTGATTGATGAATTATTGGATGAATTACATGGAACAATTTATTTTACCAAGTTGGATCTTCGTTCAGGATATCATCAAATTAGAATGAAGACTGAAGATATTCCAAAAACAGCATTTCGAACCCATGAGGGTCATTATGAATTTTTGGTCATGCCTTTTGGCCTTACCAATGCACCTTCTACATTTCAAGGGTTGATGAATTCCATTTTCAAACCCTTCCTTAGAAAATTTGTGCTAGTATTTTTTGATGATATACTAATCTATAGCAGGTCTTGGAAGGATCATGTTCAACATGTTGACAGGGTGCTCAAACTATTGCAGGAGAAACAATTATATGAAAAAACATCCAAATGTTTCTTTGGAGTACAAGAGGTGGAATATCTGGGTCATATTGTATCTCACGAGGGTGTTAAGATAGACCCTAACAAAATTAAAGCCATTAAGGAATGGAAAGTCCCCACAACCATAAAGAAGTTGCGAGGATTTCTTGGGTTAACAGGGTATTATCGCAAGTTTGTTAAGAATTATGGGAGAATAGGAGCACCTCTAACAACATTATTGAAGAAAGATGCATTTTCATGGACTCCTGAAGCAACTAAGGCCTTTGAACATCTTAAAGAGGCAATGTGCCTAGCACCGGTCTTAGCTACGCCAGACTTCACAAAAACCTTTATTGTGGAATGTGATGCCTGAGGAAATGGAATTGGTGCAGTTTTAATGCAGGAAGGAAGACCCATTGCTTTTGAAAGTCATCCAATCAAAGGAAAGTATCTACAAAAACCTATTTATGAGAAGGAAATGTTAGCAATACTGCATGCACTAAAGAAATGGCGAACTTACCTAATGGGAAGACACTTCAAGGTAAAAACTGATCATGATAGTCTTAAACACTTTTTGGAACAAAGACTATCTTCAGAAGAGTAGCAAAAATGGGTCACAAAGATGTTAGGTTATGACTTTGAAATAATCTACAAAAAAGGGAAGCTAAATGTTGTTGCAGATGCACTCTCAAGAAAGAATGAAGAGGTGGAAGCATTGCTTTGTGCCTTATCTATTATCCAACTAGATTGGATAACCGAAGCAAGGGATGAATGGAAGAAGGACGAAGAAGTGTGGACACTCATTCAAAAGTTGCAGCAAGATCCTAGTACATCTGATACATTTAGTTTGAAAAATGATTCCTTATGGTACAAAGATCACTTATATATTTGTAAGAATTCCCAACTGAAACAAAATATTCTTCTGGAATTGCACACTTCTCCTTTAGGAGGACACTCAGGATTTTTAAAAACTTACCACAGGGTGAAGAAAGAATTTTTTTGGGATGGCCTTAAATCTGATATTCAAAATTTTGTGGCGAAATGTTTGGTTTGCCAGCAGAATAAAGTTGAGACAATTAAGACCCCGGGACTTCTACAACCTTTATCCATTCCAAGTCAACGTTGGGAGGAGATTTCAATGTATTTTATCATAGGTTTACCTAAGTCCGAAGGAAAGAGTGTCATCATGGTGGTAGTTGATAGACTTACCAAGTATGCACACTTTTGTGCATTATCTCATCCATTTAAATCAAGTACAGTTGCTACTACATTTATGGACAGAATTCAAAAGCTACATGGAAGCCCAAGGGTTATTGTGAGCGACAGAGATCCCATTTTTACTGGAAATTTTTGGATGGAGTTATTTTCTTGTTTGGGTACTCAATTAGCTCATAGCTCATCTTATCATCCTCAATCCGATGGTCAAGCTGAGATAGTAAATAAATGTTTGGAAGGATATCTTCGTTGTTTTGTATTTGATAAACAAACACAATGGGTCAAGTGGTTACCTCTCGCTGAATGGTGGTATAACACTTCCTTCCATACTGCAGCAAAAATGACCCCATTTATGGCACTTTATGGATATCATCCACCATCCATCAGATCATCTTTAAGAGAAAATTCGAAGGTTCAAGCAGTGGAAGATCACATCGAGCATCAGCAAGAAGTTCTCCAACTCTTAAAGGATAACCTGAATTTGGCACAAAATCGAATGAAACAACAGGCAGATCAACATCGTAGCGAGAGAAGTTTTGATGTAGTAGATTGGGTATTTTTACGGCTACAACCATACAAACAAATGTCCCTCAAGCAAGCAAAGAAGGATAATAAATTATCGCCAAAGTACTATGGTCCTTACAAGGTGTTGCAAAATATTGTTACTATGGCATACAAATTGGAGCTTCCTGCTTCTTCACGAGTGCATCCAATTTTCCATGTTTCATGCTTAAAGAAGGTTATAGGTGAAAATATTCCAGTTCAAACAATATTGCCAGAACTTGATGAGGAAAGAAAAATCATATTGGAACCTGAAGCGGTCACGGAAACAAGAACTCGACAACTACGGAATCGATCAATTTCAGAGTATCTCATCAAGTGGAAGAACTTACCCACTGAAGATTCTACATGGGAGGATGAGAATTTTATACAGAAGCACCCAGAGCTACTCAAGCATTGAGGAAAAAACTTTTTTGAAGGAGAGGGGCATGTTAGGTCCCTATATTACTAGTATAGTCCCTTATTGTTGTTAGTGTAACCCCCTTATTGTTATTATTGTACCCTTGTAACCCCCATATTGTTATTATTGTGCCCTTAGATTATTATTGTTAGGTCGGCTAGGATTACATTGTGGCTATGGACTCCTATATATAGAAAGGAGGTTTTGTAATTTGTATCATCCAAGAATTTTTCATTCATGTAATGTATTAGAGGTTTCCCCCTCGAAGTGGCTTATTTCTAAGGCGTTGATATCTCTTTTCTTCTATTTTTTGAGCTGGTTTCACAACACCTAACCTAGTTAACATTCATTGGAAAAAAAATACTACAAAGCACAACCCGCTCTGATACCAAAATATATGATCTGAATGTGATCGAAATTATATGTTGAGGTATAATTGATTAATTTCCATCCATGAATTGATTGTTAATTGAACTGCTTAATGTGGAAGATTGAAGGAAATCTAAATCATTTTACGACTTAAACCAGTAGCATATTAAACTTGAAATTACAGTAGAGAAGAGAGAAAATAGACAACAAACATTGATTACAGAGTTCATCCCAAGTGGACTAAACCTCCGGGTCCAATTTCAAGATGGGTGTCTTCTTTATTAGGTTTATTCGAGGAAGTATTTACACAAAAAATACAATAGAAATAATGTGCTTGCAAGCACCTCTAGTCACTGACAATATAAATCTCTCTCTCCTAGCTTTCCAACGCCTATCTATGCGCTCAATTCCGCCTATGAACGACCAAGAAACACTGAAAACAAATCTGCCTCTCTCGCTCCAAATCTGAATACAAAATCACTCATGTGTGTCCATGGAGAAAATGTCATGGTTTATATAAGGCCTGGTCTCGAACTTCTAAAATCCAAATTAGGCATTTGGTTGAATAAATCAAGGTGTTTTGAGGTCCCGATCTTGTCACATTGTGACACCTAGTGTATAGTGATAAGGTGGTTTAATTACAACCTTAGCACAATTTAATACAAAAACCCAAAATTAGACCTTATATTATAAATAGGCATTAATGGTCAGTTGAAACCGCGCAGAGGAGGGTAACAACTGCATGTGACAGCTAACTGGCAGCTACATCTACGGTCTAATCTCAGCAGCTTCAGCTTGCTGACGGATATTGTTATCCCATGTGACAACCCGAAACTCCAGTGTTTGTGGCTTAGTTCCGCGGTTAAACCGACATTTTCTGCAACGGTCAGTTGTGACAGCTATTCACATGTCCACCAGTTAAACTCCGACATTTAACGTTGCATTCATTGCGAACAGTTTTGTCGCTTACTTGTTCACATGAACTCTAGTTCCGACACGGTTGCGGTTGCGGTCAACTGTGTAGTGTATTACATTTTTTTATCATATGGTTTTAATACATGGGTCCGAGAGTTAATACATGTTTTAGCACTAGGTCTTAGGTTTTAGACCATAGGTCTATTACATGTTGTAGTTTGTTTGTGCTAGGTTTTTAACACTTGAACCTTACGACTTAGGACTAGTGCTTAGGTCTAGGCATTAGGACCACCACCATTTAAACTTTAGCTTAGGATTTTTACATAATGTCACCATTACATCATTACATCACCATGAACCCACATACACCATGATTCCAAATTCGAACCACTTTTTAACCATGACAACACACTGAACCATGACGGAGTACTTTCATCCGGAATACTGGACATGGCGAATGATCTGAAGACTGAACCAGACATTAGAAAAATTGGAGCTGACTGGACCTCACTGTCGATCTGCTCTAAAGCATGATCCTCCTAGATCATAGTTACATAGATAAATCAAGGAAGTTCATTGAGAAAATTCAGTTAATACATCACACAGTGCAAGAATAGCTTGAAAAGAGTCAAAGAAGCTACAAGGCAAGGCATGATAAACATTGTGTTGATCATAAATTCCATGTTGGTGACGAAGTTTGGTTATAGATCAACAAATAAAGGCTTCAAGGGGAAGGTAAAAGGATTAATCCAATCCGTTGTGGTCCTTTTAAAATTCTGGAAAAGATTTGTAACAATGCATTTAAGCTAGATTTGCCTCCTTATATGTAAATATATTCTGCAGTTAGTGTTGAGAATTTGAGATTATTTGAGCCTCCATTGATTGATAATCAAGGAGATCATGTTTAGTTGCCATCAATAGATGATTTCTCACCAGAATATCTTGATGAACTTCAGCATGATCTCATACTTAATAGACAAACCAGAACTTCAAGGATAGGGAATGTCGAATACCTTAGAGTGGGACTCAAGGGAAAAAATCCTTCGAAGCCCAAATGGATGGATATTGAGAAAGAGAGGGAGATGTACCCTCACCTGCTGAACGATTGACAGTATCTTTTGGGGTCCAAATGGCTTCTAGAGTGGAGGAATGATCAGAGGCTCAGTGTTAAGCTCAAAAATGAAAGTGCTCAGAAATTTTCCAAACTAGAACGACAAGGAAGAGCTCGTCACCAGGAATCCAATGCAATTTGTTTCATAAAAAATCGACTCCATATGAGGAAGTTATGACCTATTGTTAATTTTCCTAAACAACTAAAAAATTTGCAGAACGGGACAGAATGATGACATGACAGCCTAGTCAGCATACAAGGTATATTCTAGGAATATTCTTCAGTTTCACCCAATGACACTGTGACAAGTGTCACTACAGGATTCACCATTTTGGATTGGGAAGGTGAATTTTTTTTATATTCTCCAAGGTCAAATTTCAAGGTTTAATGGTGCATTTTAATTACAAGGTTGAATTTCATTATGATTCTAAGGTCTGAATTTTATCATTAAATTTCAAATTATTTGGGCACATTTATTTTACCTAGCAGGTCAATGTTCAAACTATCTTGTATATTTGGCGCATATTTTATATTCCAAAGTTCAAATTATTTGGGCGCATATTTATTTTATGGAGCAAAACTATTCAAGGGATGGGTGGAGGTCGAGGTCGAACCGACGACCTCCCCCGCGCCAACTGTATGATTTACCACCAAGCCACCCATGTAGTCCTTGTAATACTATGGGTCCGACATATATTTGAAGACAACCAGTTTCAATGGCGGGGGTTTGGAGGGGGCCATCCCCCTCCCCATACGACCATTCCACCATACCACTGACGGGGCGAAGACTGTTAAGCGGAGATTAATGGGATAATTACAAGATTAATTATCCATAACCTTGGGTTTAAGACCAAAACTATGTTTTATTTTAAAATGCACTTATGCGCAGTTAAACACGAGCTTATCTGCATTAATGTTATGATTAATTTTTAATTAATCCAGAGTTAAAATAGCGGCGGATTTGGCAGAGTCCACTAGTTTCGGCGAAATCCCAATTTTAACTGTGTTAACTAGATTTCTCTCCAGTTTTAGAGGAGATTCCTAGGGAAATATTGGATGAAGCATACCTGGAGCACATTTCGACCAATTTTGGCTCAGGAAGAGTATATCCTGGCAGATTTGGATGTTCTGGACACATTGGAGTAGGTTTCAAGAGAAGTAGGTGAATGTAAACAACATTTTTTTCACATTTGAACTAATACAGAGGCCCAAGCGTTGGACCAAGGAGATGTAGCCCAGGAGGGGTGAACTCCTTCATCAAAACATTGTGTTAATGGATCAATTGTGATGGTTTGTTGTATATTTTGTTGTTGATGTTCAGCATTATGTTTTTATGTTTTTATGTTCAAGAATTAAACATAATCTCCATACACTTACTTGTTTAACAATCACAACCACTTCAATAATCCCATGTACATGAAGCAAAGATCGGCATTTCTAAGATAAATCTGAAGATGAAATTAGCATAGAAAAACTAACATTCAAATTCAGATCAAGTGCCCTCTCTGCTTCCTTTTGCTTTCTTTTGATTTTCATAGTATCCATTTACAAGGAAAAAGTATGCAACATTTCACTCTTCAAATCCTCCAACATTAACCTATCTCATGCTTGATGGATGTTGTGGAGGGAGAGGAACTTACCAAGCTTTAGCTAGACCTACCCTTTTTCCTAGCAACCCTAGAGTGGTTCTTGAATACAATTTTGATGTCATCATAAGGTAATTGGTAGATATATCCTCTAGATAACATGTTTAAGGTTTCCATCATTGTTACACCATTTTTTTGGTCATCTAACCTATTATTATTAGATGAACCCAAGTACACCATGTAAGACCAATTTTACCCTAAGTAAAATTGCTTTCACCGTATAAAATAACTTATTTGGTCATATTTGACCCAAAACAAGGAAATTAATTAAATAAATCCTTATTTATTTAATTATTTCCTAAGAACAAGTTATTTAAATCATTATTTAAGTAATATTCTTAGTTAAATTTGACTAAATCATACATAAATAATCAAATAAACCATTATTTATTTAATTATATTCCCATCATTCCCCTAAAATGATAAATAAATCATTTATTTATTTATTATTTATAAATAAAGGAATTGACCCAAGTCAAGAATCCTTTTCCCTCCAACAAATATAATAAAATATTTCTAAAAGGTGCTTCTAGAATTCGATTAATAATATTTTATTCATGCACCGAGTTCTAGACTGCCCCAATATTTTGTTATAAATAGGGGGGTTTTCCCCATTCATTAACCACCTTCATTGCATTAGATCACTCTCGATCTTCTCTTGGTCACCATTTTGTATTTTGCTTTGTGAACTCCCATTGAGTTCTATGTTTGCTTTTTCACATCCATAAGACAGAGAAATGCTAGATCTGAAACACTGAGGACTTCCAAGAACCCATCCCACTGAGGAGAACCAGAAAACACCTTTCTTGTTTTCCTCACAGGTGCCCCATTCTTTAATATAATACAAAATTCTTTCATATACATTCTTCTTTTCTTGTTCATTGGATCTATGGAGCTATGTTATTTCTTATCTGCTTAATATCTTTTGTGCTTAGATCTGAATTTGTGCAGCAATCTTAAAGGTATTTTGCAGCCATAATTGAAGTTAGGGCTATTTTCTATGCGTAGCTAAAGTGATCTTTTACGACGAAAGATTCATACTAACAATTGGCGACTCCACACGGGTTTTCTTTTGCGACCACTGTCGTTTTATCTATTCCTTCATATCCAATTGTTTCAGACCCTAGGGTTTCTCTTCCATTTTTTGTTTTTCCTATTTTTATGGTGATTTTCACCCCTAAAACCATTTAAACAGTCAAATTTTTAACTTCCATGTGTTTCTGGCTTTATTGTGCAGGCGACAGACATCAGCCGCAGCTGAGACGACAAAATGTTTCTGAAATCTGCCGCCGATACAGCCAGATCTGCAGGTCGCACTTATTGGCCCAAAAATGTGACCTGAGCCTCAGGATGGACTTTTCTGCCCCAAACCTGCGACTTGGACTGAAAACAGGTCTGAACCTGCGACCTGCACTTTTTCTGCAAATTTTTCAGCACTTTTTTTGGGTTTGTCTGAAGCTTTTGTCAGGGTTTTCCAGTCTCTGTTTCTGCTCGTTTGGACCTGTTTCTTATCTACATCACTCACCTAAGAGGGAATATTTCCCCTTAGGGCTCCAGTACCCTCCACTTTTTGTGGACAAGTCTTTACTATTTCAGAAGTCTGAATTTCCAGAGTTTCAGCCCTCTTTTTCTCAGATCTGATACCTCCTTTTCAAATCCCTTTTAGACCAGCTCTTCTCCCTCTCAAAACCATCTCATCTCATTTTGTTTGGGTTCATTTCTAAGGCCACTGCCTTGTCTCTCCTATCTTTAGCTGATCTCCTCCTTTTTAGCAGCAACCTTGCCTCTGCCTCTTTGCTATTCTATGCACCACTTTTCAGCAGATTCACCCTTTGGATCCCAGTCCCTCCGGCCCTTAGATCTATTGGCATATTTTAGCATGCTTTACCTGGTTTTTTCCCTCTTATAGACTATTTTTGAGAGACCCGCCTTTTTGGGTTAGATTGCTACATTATTAGTTGTTAATTTTCTATTCTTTCAGTCTTATTTACTGTAGATTTCTTTTCCATTACACAGCACACTTTCTCTTTTACTCTTAAAACGTCTGGGTTTAAACAATTAAAATTTACGCATGCCACACACTGACCCTAAGCGAAGAAGTGCCTAGTTAACACCACCTGGCAAAGACTTTAAAATCAATTGTCACTGCACCTCTCTACCCTTGACCTCACTTTATTTTGTCCCCCCCTGCCCTCGTCGGTTTATCTTGTTCCTATCATCATTACGCCCCCAAGGCACCACTCCCGGAGACTTCTTGGCCTTCATCCTCAGTTTTCGCTTGGACGACTTCCTCCTTCCCATCGTCATCAAGTCAGTCTTCGCCTGAGTCCGCACTCCGACTCCTCTTCTGATTGTTCGGGTTCTCCCCCTACTTCTGGTTCCCCCTCTTTTCCCTTCACCATGTCTAGTTCCGGACCTAGCCCTAACCCCAGTTCTACAGCCAGGTCCATTTACAGTGGAACCACTACGGGACCTACCTCGACTACCCCATTACTCCCTTATATGGCTGGCCTCAGTCTCCCTGACTTCAATCAGCTGATTAATGATCCCATTTGCCACGATGTCAGTTGGCCTGCTATGCCAACCAAGCTCCCCTCCGACATTCCCAAGTTCAAAGGCCTTGCTAGCGAAGATCCCTCTAACCATATCCGCTCTTTTCACATGTGGTGCTCCTCTAATTCCATCACCGATGACTCCATCCGTCTTCGATTGTTCCAACGCACGCTTATAGGCGACGCTTCTAAATGGTATGTTGAACAGGATACTTCCTCCCATACCACTTTTGCGACCATTGCCCAAGCCTTTTTATCCTACTTCCAGCTCCCCCTCTGATACGACACGGGTACCGAGCTTTTAACCTCTTTCCATCAATCCTCCTCGACCCGCCTTTCTACTCATGTCCAGGAATGGCGGTGATGACAGAGCTTGTGCCGCGCTCACCCCTTTGAAGATCGGGTTTACATGGACTGGTTCCTTCGCTCTCTCTTACCTCCCATTGGCAAAGATGTCGCATCCCATTTACCCCAAACCGAAGAAGTCGCCCTCCAAATAGCCTTGAAGTATGACCTTATCTACGCCTAATCTGGTTATGTTTATACCGTCCTCCCTGACCTTCCCAAACCTGATGGCCCTAATGCCTCAGGGGCATCTCACTTTACCGATGGTATTTTTGGAGCCCTGTCCCATACCTCGACCCAACCTCTTCTGAGCCATGGTTTTCCTCCAGGGGCCAGCCCCTCCGATGTTTTCTCCCCTCCCGGTAGCATGTAGTCAGGCTACGACATGCCTCCTCCTTTTTCCCACCCCCCTGCTTACCTTACTGCTGCCCACCCTACCCCTTATCCATATCCGCAACCTAATGTCCCTGCTCCTCCAACATTTGGACCTTCCACTCCATTGCCTTTTCCACCCCCACAACCGCACTTACTACCCCCACTAGGGCAAGTATTTGTGAAACGGGGGGCACCTCAAATTACTCCTTCTCAAAGAAGGAGAAGGGGAAATCAATCCGCTTCTGGTAATTGTGGACCCAATCTCGACCCTACCACTTCCAACCAGCCACAGGGCTCTCAGCCCAAGTCGGACAGGCCACTTCGCACCAATAATCCCTGTTCGTGTTGCGGTGTTTATGGTAACTACACTCATTATTGTCCCTTATTACCAAAAATGCGATAGCTGTGGGATTCTCAGGCCACCGTACGAGGACAAAACTCCTCCCCTACTACCCCTCCCACCCCTGTTACTTCTCAACCTGTTGTGTTTACCGATCCTTTCCTGCAACAAAGATTCATGGCCACTCAACCACCTCACGTCCTGGTAACTACTCAACCTTCCCCTTCTGGTTCCTCTGATTACCAGATTCTCATGATGGCCTCTGAACCCCCTCTCACCATCGACTTGAACCTTCAAACTTAGTCCTGTTAGTATTCCACACCTCCCGTTCTGTCTGTTTCTGAGTCTCCATCGTCAGGTCCTATAAAGCCTCTATCGACACCCAATGGTCCCTTGCAACTCCCTCCGCCCATAGCTGAGGTTCAATCCAAAACTCCTAAGGGACCATTATGCCGAAATGTTGCCTCTGGTCGGGCTGCCCTTTCATATAGCCTAGTAGATGATCTGACACAATCTCCTATTGCCATTTCAACACTAGAACTCCTCCAGTCATGTCCTTCTCACAAGAAGGCTCTACTATCTGCCGTGGGCGCTATAAATCGTGCTGATGATCAATTGATTGTTTTCGACGCCCGTTAGTCAGACCATCCACCTCTTCCTCCTCCAGTTGCTTTCCAAATCCCAGTCACAATCTGAAATGCCAATGTTGCTCGGTGCATTATTGATGAGGGGGAATATACCTGTGTAATGTCCGCTTCGGTTTGGAAACAACTCGGATCCCTTGAGCTGGCCCCTTCAACCATCACCCTTCGTGCATTGGATGGCCATGCCTCCCAGCCCATTGGCTTATTTCATAACTATCCTATCACCCTTGCCGGCAAGACTGTTTTTGTCGACGTTGAAGTTATCGATGCCCCTCTTGACTACAACATCCTGCTGGGGTGTAGCTACACCTATGCCATGTCCGCCGTCCCATCCACAGTCCACCGCAAGATGTCTTTCCCCCATAATGGAAATATTGTCACCATTAACCAGTTGACTTACCATGAACCAAAATCTCAGACCTCCCCTGAATCCACCATCTCTACTGTCACAAACAAGCAAACTGTTGATTCTTTGACCAGTGTTTCCCCTGGCATCTACAAAGACTCCTCTTTTCTTGGAAATTTTCATGGACCTCCCCCTCTTCCTGTATCTGATCCTAGCTTGGCGAACTTTTGCATGATGCAATCATCTTGGGCTGACCTTACGGAACCCACTTTGGCTAGTCAGCAACCTCCACCTCAACCAGCTTCTAGCCCTTCGCCCCCTTTAGCCACCCTTCTTCCTGCTGAATATTCTTCTACAGCCACTCCTCCTGGGTTGATTTCACAAGAAATCAACCCCCTCGACACCATTCCTCCTGGCCATTTCCATGATGGTCAGATCCCTTTTCTTTCTCCACCTCCCGGATATTATTCGGTCCCTACCTTGGCCACCTTATCCCTCCCCAACTTGACCTTGGGTATACCCGTGTGGTATCTTGACCCTCCAGCCCCCACTCTGCCAGGTCAACCTAAACCATATATTACTTTGACCCCAGTTCAACCAATCCCCATGACCTCCCTTGCTATGCTGGTACCTCAGTCCCCTCAACAAACACCGCCTCCTGTTGCAACTGCTTCAAGTAAAAATAGCAAAGCTCGCAGGGGGGAATCAAAGGACAAACCTTCCCTGCCCAACCCTACCCCTTCTCCGCCTCCCAAGCATCCCATCCAGTGTTCACTATGTATGGCATCGATCACGCCACTCATACCTGTCCTGAATTAGCACCTCTCAAGACCATGGTTAATGAAACATTTCCAGAATCAAACATCCCAGAAGTCCATGTCACCATACCCTCTCCTACCCCTAAAATTAAGAAATTGCACACCAATCACCCTTGTTCTTTGTGCAATTTCCATGGACATTATACCCACCTTTTCCCCCGCCTTGATGAGTATCATGCTTCTTTAGCCACATACTACCAATTCGAAGTAGCCCTTGCCCGTAATCCTTCTTCCCTCACACCAGACCACCTGTCCACCACGATTACCATTTCTCCTCTTGATACTGACATGACCGAAACTTCAGCTACCATTTCCTACCTTTCCTCATCCCCGCGATTCTCGGATACCAACCTCGTAGTACCTTCCCCCAATGCTTCACCTGATCATTCAACTGCTCACTCTGTCACCTCACCTGACACCGTACCTATGAGCCCTTCCCCTCACAATCAAGAGTCTCATCCCTCTACCTCCTCAGGTTCACCTCTTCCATCCTCTCTTCCCATCTTCCAGTCCGATGAAGACATCATGGAAGCCATGACCCACCCTAATTTTCCATGGGACGATATGCACCATCATGCATATTTCCTCCCCCATCCATCCCATGACCAATATTCCCTCGAATCGAAAGACTTCATTCCTGATAAAGTTGATTGGTTCAAAAACCCCATCCCTGCACCTAACGCTTTCGAAGAAGGAAATATGGCTAATATCTCTCCCACCATCAAAATCGACATTTCTGTTAAGCCAGGTATTGAACAACATATCACCATGGGCGCCCAATGCACTCCGGAAGAAATTGAATCCTACATGAAACTCTTCAAATAATTCCGTGATGTTTTCGCCTGGTCATACTCAGAAATGCCTGGACTCGATCCCGCCATTGTCGAACATCACATCGACAAATGGCCTGATGCCATTCTAGTTCATCAAAAGTTGAGACCCATCCATCCTTCCTGACGTGAAGCCATCAAAGTTTAAATCGACAAACTCCGACAGGCTGGTTTCATTTACCCCATTGAATATACCACTTGGGTGTCTAACCGAGTTCCCATCCTCAAAAAACAAGGCACCATTCATGTTTGCACTGAATTTCGCGATCTAAACAAAGCTTGTCCCAAAGAAAACTTCCCAACACCATTTATTGACCAAATCATCGATGAGTGTGCAGGGCACAAGATTATTTCCTTTATGGATGGCTTCTCCGGATACAACCAAATTGTTATCCGTCATGCTGATCAACTTAAAACCACGTTCATTAGTCCGTGGGGCACTTTCGCATACCGAGTCATGCCATTTGGCCTTAAAAACACCAGCGCCACCTTTCAACAAGCCATGTATTATTGCTTCCATGACTTAACCCATATTATCCTTGCCTATTTAGATGACCTTACTGCATGATCTAAACATCGGGCACAACACCTTCATGACTTGCGTACCATTTTCCTCTGATGCCGCAAGTATAACATTCGCCTTAACCCTTTGAAATGTGTCTTCTGTGTTCCTGCCGGTCGTCTCCTTGACTTCGTCGTGTCTAAAGACGGGATAACTCTCGACCCTTTGAAGGTTCAAGCCATTCTTCAACTTCCTCTGCCTCGTACCTTACGCTAGCTACAAAGTCTCCAAGGCAAAGCTAATTTTCTTTGCCAATTCATTCCTGACTACGCCACTACCGCACACGGCTTCCTTAGACTTCTTTGATCTCGCACCCCTTTTATCTAGGATACATACGCTCAAGAGTCTTTTGATGCCCTCACATCTGCTCCCTTGATCCGTCCCCCTGAATTTGACCGAGATTTCATTCTATACATCTCTGCTTCCACCTATTCGGTTGCTGGTGTCCTTATCCAGGAAGATGATAACGGTGCCAAAAATGTGATCTATTATGTCAGTAAGAAACTTGCCGGTCCACCTGTGTCCTAATCGCATGAAGAAAAATTAGCACTAGCTGTCGTGTTCTCGGTCCAAAAATTGCGTCATTATATCCTCATGCGTTCCACCAAGGTGGTGACTGATTCCAAACCCATGGCTTTCCTATTGAGTCGTTGAATCCTCAATGGGAAGTACGTTTGTTGGGTCATTATTCTCCAAGAATTCGACCTTGAATTTGTCACTCCAAAAAGTAAGAAAGTTTTAGTCCTAGCTGAACTCATTTCTGATTTGCCTACCCAGACGCAAGATACTCCAATTAATGATGCTCTTCCCGATGAACATTTGTTTGCCATCACCACCAACGATCCTTGGTACGGTCACATTCTTACTTACTTGTGAACCCAAAAATTTTCCGTTCACCTTGATCGTGATGCTCGACGACGTATCTGACACCAAGCCTCTCGCTACCTTCTAATTGGCGATGACCTTTATCGTCGCAGCGTAGACACTGTCCTTCATCATTGCCTCACCCACGCTGAAGCCGAGCAAGTCCTAAATGCCTGTCATAGTGGCGCTTGTGGAGGCCACCTCTCCGGCCTCCCCACCACCCAAAAAATCATGCGGGCTGGGTATTTTTGGCCTTCTCTCTTCAGTGATTTCATTGAAACAGTCAAACACTATTCCAATTGCCAACATTTCGCCCCCAAGGCGTGAGATCCTCCCGCTCTTCTCCATCCTGTCGTCACAACCAGTCCTTTTTGTAAATGGGCCATTGACTTAATGGAATGTCGACGTCCATCTGCTGGTAACCACAAATATATCATCATGGCGGTTGATTATTTTACTAAATGGGCTGAAGCTATGCCCACATTCAACAATACGGCAACTAGTGCAGCCCTCTTTTTCTTTAACCATGTCATTGCCCGATTCGGAGTTCCCAAACAATTAGTCTCAAACCATGGCCGAAATTTTGAAGATAATATTTGGCATGAGCTCTCCTCCCTATTAGGTTTTGAACACCAATATTCATCTTCCTATTACCCCCAAGGTAATGTTCAAGTTGAAGCAGTCAACAAAATTCTTAAGACCATGCTTCAACGAATGGTGAATAAGCACAAAACCAATTGGCATCTCATGCTCTTCCTATCTTTATGGGCCTATCGTACTTCTATTAAAACCACCACCGGTTTCACTCCTTTCCGCCTTGTCTTTGGCGAGGAGGTCGTCTTACCAATTGAATTTGAAATCCCTTCCCTTCACTTGGCCGTCGAACTTCTTCCTGATACCCAACCTCTCGAACAATGACTTATCATGCTTGAGCGCACCTCTGAAGACCGTCGCGTTGCATTGCAAACTCTCGAAGCGGCCAAAAAGCACACCAAAGCTCAGTATGACCAAAAAGTACACCCTCGCACCTTTCATGAAGGTGACCTTGTTCTCGTATACGACCAAGCCCACGATACCCTTGGTTATGGGAAGTTCGAATCATTATGGCTAGGTCCTTACATCATCAGTAAAGATCTAGGGAAGGGAGCATATATTTTATAGGACTTTGAAGGCCACCCCCTTCCTAATCCTCGCAATGCACTCTATCTTAAGAGATATTACCCTTAGCATTTCCCACTTGAAATGCATGTTTTATCTCCTTATAGATAGCCAGTGTATGTTTGTTTCTATCATTCACTACTTCACCAGGACACATGTTGTCCACAAAGTCTTTCTTTCCCTCTTCCCCAAATCAGATTTCCTCACTTACAACATTTTTCCTTGGGGCACTGCTTGACTCCCCTATTTATTCTCGTTCGTGTTGATTTCCGTCATGAGATACCATTTTGTAATCATGTTTTTCGGGTCCCCTTTGGCCCTTTCATCATTCCATCATCATCATCAGTGTCTACTTGGACGTTGCTCTACTATTTTCCCTCGTGCCTTAGTTGGGGATCCCTTATTGCCTCACCTATGGAAGACCTACTTCTGTCGACATCAGCTCATTTATTCCAGAAGCCTGGTCTAGGGGGCAGTGTACCATTGGTTTGAGCTCTTCCCAGCATGGTCGTGATCTATACATTGGATGGTCTAGTGATGCAGTAGTAGCTATTGCTGATTCCCAGGCATGTGTGAGATGTCTCAACCCTCATAAGGGGGTGGCCCTGCAGGTAGCCCCCCACATGCCCGGATGACTTCATTTCTTCCCCTCATGCAGCTCCTCCCATTTGATGATATCAACCTCCACTGCTTGCGGCGCCTCTTCGATTTGCACGTATCAACCAGATGTTGTGAGCCCTTCCCTGCGTGTAGGGGGAATTTGGGTGTATTTTTATCTCATGTACTACCGTATTATTGTATAAGTCTTGAAGATTATTCCAGGCATCGCATGTATGTGGGATCCATCATGTTATTTATCTAGCTCATGTTTCGGCCAGCACATGCTTCATTCTTGCATTCCGTGGTTTTCTGGGTGCCTTATTATTTGTACTTATTGCGTTCCGTGGTTTTCTGGGTGCCTTATTCTTTGTACTTTGTCTCGGCGGGCATAGGTATGCCTCCCCCACCGCCTTTAGCACAGGTACCACTTCATAGAGACTTGTTGCACCTGTAAGTCTCGTCTCCTCAGGGTCTAGTCCTTTAACACATCAGACAACATTACACCTCCAACAAATATAATAAAATATTCCTAAAAGGTGCTTCTAGAATTTGATTAATAATATTTTATTCATGCACCGAGTTCTAGACCGCCCCAATATTTTGTTATTAATAGGGGGGTTTTCCCCATTAATTAACCACCTTCATTGCATTAGATCACTCTGTATCTTCTCTTGGTCACCATTTTCTATTTTTCTTTGTGAACTCCCATTGAGTTCTATGTTTGCTTTTTCACATCCATAAGAGAGAGAAATGCTAGATCTGAAACACTGAGGACTTCCAAGAACCCATCCCACTGAGGAGAACTAGAAAAAAACCTTTCTTGTTTTCCTCACAGGTGCCCCATTCTTTAATATAATACAAAATTCTTTCATATACATTCTTCTTGTCTTGTTCATTGGATCTATGGAGCTATGTTATTTCTTATCTGCTTAATATCTTTTGTGCTTAGATCTGAATTTGTGCAGCAATCTTAAAGGTATTTTGCAGCCATAATTGAAGTTAGGGCTATTTTTTATCCGTAGCTAAAGTGATCTTTTACAACGAAAGATTCATACTAACAATGGTAGTCCGGAAACTGATCAACCTACTACCTCGACAACAAATCCATCTAATGAATCGGTACCACCTCCTGTTATTCCTGAATTGATGATTAATCCATCGAAGGGAGTAATTCATAAATTGACATATAATCCTTGAGCAAGAGCTACAAAAAATTATATTATAGTTGAAGATTTGGCTCAATCCCCTTCAGCTATGTCTACTCTTGAGGTATTACAAAATTTTCCCTCCCAAAAGCAGGCTTTCTTGTCCGCCATTGGTGAAATTGATCCAACTGATTCTAATCTTGTCATCTTTAATCATACGGGCTATGTGCCACAATTACCAGCAGAATTGTCGTTCTCCATCCAAGTAAATGTTCATAATCACCTTCTTCATCGCACTATTATTGATGAGGGAGAATCTACGTGCATTATGTCTCTAAACTATTGGAATTCACTTGGCTCACCATGATTATCGCAATCATCAACGATGTTGAAGGCTTTTGATAGAAGAACATATAAACCTTGTGGTATTATCAATAACCTGCAAGTTGAATTAGGGGGAAAAAAATAAGTATTGATGTTGAGGTTGTTGATGGACCCCTTGACTATAATATTTTACTCGGAAGACCATGGGTATATGTGATGACTGTCATTGCTTCTACATACATTAGAATGATTTCCTTTCCACAGAAAGGTACAATCACAGTCATTAATCAATTATCCTTTTTTGCCTTCGCTTCGCAGGTAACTGGAAGTGTTCCGTATATTCACTTACCCCAACTTGAAATTCAGAACATTGTTGTAGGACTCTTAAAGGATTCCACTCTTATGGGAACCTTTTCATTACCACCGCTCGTGACGTCAACAAAAATTGCAAGCATAGAGACCTGCTACATGATCTCTTCCACTCTATCTGGCTTAAGGGAGAGTACAGGTGATTCTGATATTTCTACGTTGGATGATGTTTTACCGCACAGCCCTATTGAGCTACAATAGTAATCAATCTATTTAGCTTGGCTGGAAAATCTGAAATCAACATCGGCGAGTGTTTGGGTTGATCGTTCATTAGATTTTGGTACTCCATCTGATCCATTTTCCTCAAAATTTTTGAGGGATGAAAATATTTTGGAAGCTATTATGGCAAAAGGAGAACCATGGGAAGATTATCATCATCGTTCCCATCTTCCAAATTATGAAGAAAATAATATCAGTAAACTATATCACCCATCCATTTAAAATTTATTTTCGAATTATTTTCTGATTAATGCAATTGAATCTGAGCGAAATTTATCTAATATCGAAGAAACGATTTCTATCAATATTTTGACTAAACCTGACGTTGAGGAAAATATTCATGTCAGTGTATCTTGTTCTCCATCATAACTTGATTCATATCGCTCTCTTTTTCGTGAATTTCGTGACGTATTCACTTGGTCTTACGAGGAAATTCCAGGCATAGATACTAGTATAGTTAAATACACTATTAATATGTATCCTGATGTCAAACCGGTGTGTCAACGACTTCTTCCTGTTCATCCGAAGAAAGCCGCTGCTATCAAAGCAGAAGTTGAAAAACATTTGCATGCTAGTTTCATTTACCCTGTTCCACTAACTGAGTGGGTTTCCAATATCATTCCTGTTATGAAAAAACAAGGAACCATTAGAGTGTGCATCGATTATCGGGATGTCAATCAAGCTTGTCCAAAAGACAACTATCCTACTCCCTTTATCGACCAAATTATTAACGATTATGTTGGATGTGAAATTTTTTTGTTCATGGATGGATTCTCTGGCTACAATCAAATCAATATCCACCCAAATGACCAACATAAGACAAAATTCATCTGTCCCTTGGGCACATTTGCATATATGAAACTTTCATTTGATTTAAAGAACACCGGGGCAACTTTTCAGAGAGTAATGGATTATGATTTCAATGACATCAAGCACATTGTTCAACCATATCAATGATTTACCAGCACATTCACGAAATCATACTGATCACCTAATGCATTTGAGAGCCATTTTCTTACGCTGCCGACAGTACAAGATATGCCTCAATCTGTACAAATGTTTTTTTTGTGTTGGTTCCGGTCGATTGCTCGGATTCGTAGTCTCAAAAGAAGGAATTTGAATAGACCCACTGAAGGTACACGCCATTCTTGATTTGCCTACACCATCAAACCTACTTCAGATATAGAAACTTCAAGGAAAGGCTAACTGCCTGAGAATGTTCATTCCAAACTATGTCGAAATGGCTAAAGGATTTACTCGGTTATTGAAAAAAGGAGTTCCCTTCCATTGGGACCAACTTGCGCAAGCTTCTTTTGATGCTGTCAAGGACCATCTTGTCCGAGCATCATTAATGTATCCTCCTAATTATCAAAATGATTATTTCCTATATATCGTCGCGGCTAAAACGACCATCTCTATGGTTTTGGTCCAACTAGAAGATGGAATTGAACATCCGATCCATTATTTGAGTCGCAATCTCAATTATACGGAAATTAAGTACTCGTACGTGGAAAAGCTTGCCTTGGCAACCGTTCAACTTGTCCAAAGATTTTGCCATTATATCCTGCTTCGAAAAACAACAATAGTTTCAGATTACAACCCCCTGACTCACATCTTATCACGTCAATTGCTGGGGGGGAAATATTCAAAATGGATTTTTATTTTGTAGGAATTTGATTTGGAATTCATCAAATCCAAGTCAAAGAAGTCTTTAGTTTTGGCTGAGCTTCTCTGTGACCTTCCCTATGATAGTAATGCAACTACGTTGAAACCATCTATTCCAGATGAATCTCTATTTCTGAATGGATCATCTGATCCCTGGTATGGAGATTTCATCATTTATCTCCAAACCCAAAAATTTTGACCTAATACCTCTCCCTCTAATTAGCGACGTATTCGATACCAAGCCAAATATTATCTGAATGTTGGTGATACACTTTATCGTCATGGTGTCGATACCATTTTAAGGAGGTGCCTCACTCATGAGGAGGCCAAAAAAGTGTTAAATGATTGCCATGCTAAGGCTTGTGGTGGAAACTTATCTGGATATGCTACTGCGCAGAAGATACTCCGCGCCAATTACTTTTGGCCTACTATTTTTTATATTGTATCCTTGTAGTCAGAATTTTTCATGCATGGAAGATTTATGACCGTAAAATCTGCAAACCACCAGCGCCAATGCATTATGTTGTCTCTGTTGGACCATTTATGAAATGGGATATTGACTTCATGACCTGTAACCCTCCTTCGTTCAGGGGGCATGGTTATATTATTGTCGTAGTCGAATATGTTACCAAATGGGCCGAAGCGATGCCTACATTCAACAACACAGGACAAACAACTGCATTTTTTTTCTTTAACCACGTTACTGCACGGTTTGGGGTCCCACAGGCCATAGTTACGGATCATGGGAAGCATTTTCGCAACCATATGATGTCTGAATTGACAGCCAAGTTAGGATTGTCACATGATAATTCTACTCCTTACTATCCATAATAAAATGGACATGTTGAGGCTATTAACAAAATTCTTAAACGAATGCTTCAACGAATGATAAGAGTCCATAAAAGGAACTAGCACTTGATCTTGTACTCTACCTTGTGGGCATATCGAACCTCAATAAGAAACGCAACCAGATTTACCCCTTTTCAATTGGTGTATGGTCTTGAAGCTATCTTACCAATCCAATGTGAAATATCATCATTAAAACACACAATAGACTTGTTACCTAACACCTAAGAAGAAGAAGCGCGTCTCCTTAACCTCATCCATCTAGATGAAGCGCATCATGAAGCCCATTTGGCCAACGAAGTGCATAAGAGATGTATAAAGGCGCAATACAACATAAATTTCCAGCCTCGCATCTAATCAGAGGGTGACTTGGTCCTTCTTTATGATCAAGAAGCTGATGTTATAGGTACAGGGAAATTCGAAGCATTATGGCATGGCCCCTATATTGTCAAAAACTTTCTTGCTAAGGGTGCCTACGAGTTAGTTGATTATGATGGAATTTCGTTGGCACAGCCTAGAAATGGGTTGTATTTGAAACGTTACTATGCTTAATCATGAGCATAGTATTTTTTTGTATTATATTGTTTATATTATGTTGATTTTCATTCACTAAATTAATTTGTTTTTTAGATTTTTCTTGAAATTAGTAATCCGCTTTACATTTTATGGCAGATGTCTGAATCTTCGGAACCATTTGTTGGATATGCTGATGGCACTAGTCATAGTATACAGAATCTATCCTTTGCAGCGTGGGCTATTTTGGCTCCGAACGACGAGTTAGTGAGTTTTCAAGGGATTTGTATCAGTAGATCAACAAATAATATCGCTTAGTATAGCGCGTTGATCGAAATTCTCTTTGATGCCATTTAATTTGGTATTAACCGCATAATCATAAGGTTAGAATCACAACTTGTGGTACTACAACTTACTAGTATTTATTCTATTAGAAATCCAACACTTCTTATATTGTTCCTAAGAGTTTGAATTTTGGAGAGACATTTTGATTTCATTCAATATCAACACATTTCCAGAAATTTGAACACTTTAATTGATTCATTAGCTAATCAAGTTTTAGACAGACATTTGTGACATAAATAAAGAAAAAATTCACATCATTGAATTGGATTGCGCATTAAACATAGGAAAAAATTTGAAAACACATAGATAGATAGTTATAGGTTTTTTACAAAATTTGTGCCCAAGACACGTTGGTCATCTAACATAAAAAATGTATGAAAAAAATCACAAGTAAACTAGTGGTGCTCATGGTAGGATGCTATAGATCTAGCAATTCTATGGAGCAACTGCATCCAACAGTTAGGAACCCCAATAATGTCTCACTGCAGTCGCATGGGTAACTCTTTGAGCTGGAAATCCGGAATCCCGAAGGTCAATCCCTCTATGTGCTGCTGAAGCTCAGCTAGAGTCTCAACCATATCAAGGTTCCGAAGGACTTCTCTCCTGACAACCCTCTCTACTGGTGCATTTACCTCGCGCTTTGGTTCCTCTACTAGTTGAATGCGACCAATATCTGCATTACATTAAACCTTTAGTTTAGTCTTGGAAAGAAATCAAAATGCAAAAGCATTGTATAAACCTTATAAAAATCAAAAAACGTGGTCATATCATTCTTACCCATTGCACCTCGCTGAGTGCCTTCTGGTAATACTAGATATGGATCTCCTTGGAAGTCGATGCCTGCGTATTCATACTCATTGATGGCAACGATATGTCGCCGGAACCAGGCAAAGAATGTAGTCGAGAACACAATGGTTGATTGGCCTGCATGCCGACCCATGAGTTCTACCCATCTCTTCATTCAAGGATCTCTAGGACTAGATATATCCAATGTTACATGTTGTGGCTGCATCAGTGGAATCTATTCCAAAGCGAAGGAGATGAGGATGGAACTATAACTGAAAATTTTCTTCCTTCCTCGCTTTCATTTATTCAATTGTTCCTTTATCTGAGATAGAACAGCTTCAGACCAGTTGAAGACCGTTGGCTCTAAACACTCTAGCGCATATTGTATATGATTTTTTCACTATGTGGAGTCTAACAGTGCCAGCAAGTTTAGCGATCGTGAAAATGATGGTTCTCATAGGCAAATCCCTGACATCCCAGATGTTTATTTTTATATCTTTGCTAGGTTCTGACCCTGGATAGAAATACTGCATAACATAATCCCTGATTGTCTCTCCTCCAACAGAAGACCCTGTGAGAGAAATGGGCAAACCTCTCCACGAAAAATCTGTGAGAAAATGCACATCCTCAACTGTTATGGACAACACTTGATTTTTTATGTTAAATGCCTCTATCGCTAGATCCCATGCTCTAACTAAGAACTCCAAGAGTTCTATTTGTTTCTTCATTCCTGACAATTTAAAGTACGTAAGCAACCCACAATCTCTTAAGGCTCTTATAGTACCCGGATCATTCAAGGAAATCATATCTTATTCTTCATGTTCCCTTTCTCTCCATGTAATCGTCATTATAATCTGATGGAAACCTGAAAATCAACCATAATATCCATTAGATACCATTCATTATAAAAAACTAGGAAAATTTTGGATACAGCATGAAAACCAAAAACTTCAACTGCGCCCAACACACTCCTTGGGCTAAGACAGTGCATTGCACATGCAAGTACCGTTCACTGTACCTATTATGAAATGCAGGTTTCGACATTCACGGGTGCGTTGCACTCATTTTGGGCAGAATTTACCCTAGGGGCCTCAAAACCCTAAAAAATTGCAAGGAATGGTAATGAAATGAATACTGAAAGAAAGAGGAGGTTCATGGAACTAACCCGGGTCAAACAACGATGAAATTCGTCCACATAAATGATTGAAATCAATAACTGAAGTTCAGGGGAAAAATCAGGTTCAGAGCTCCAAAATGCAAATGGTAACTATGGAATGGTAAAAATGAATAGTGAAACTGTTGATCAATGGTTGTCATTGATGTCAACCCAAGCAGCACCAGGGGCTAACCCAATATTGAATGGGAATTTTGACCTACCAAATTAATATATTCTGGGTCAATAATGATTTTGATGGTTTCTACTTCTCGAGATGTTTCCATTTATATATGGCACGCCATGTAATTCTTCACGGTTTGAGAGATATTCATGTTTGAAGTTTGTACCCCCAGTTAGTGGGCTAAAACCCCATGGGGTTGGGGAATGTGTCATTTAAAAGTCAAAATTAATATTTTTTAAGCTCCTAAAATCCCTTCCACGTTCACTTGTTGAAGCCCCTCTCAACTTAAGCATTTATATAAATTGTGATCTTCATTTCCTCTTTATGCAAGGGATTTCGCTATCTGAAACAGGTAATCGTGGAATTTTCACTCTAACTTGTTTTCTACGAAGGATCAGAAGTCACAATTTTTATGACGTGAAGAAAACATCCTAAGGAAGCTACTGTAAAAATTTTAGATCAAGGTGTGCAACATTTTTGGAGATATGATCTGTGGAAGTCAAGGTTTTTGCAGACTCCTGAAATTCATCTCAAAGAAGTGACCTTGGTAAAATTGTCATAACTCTCTCTATGAGTATCAGATTGGAATTCCTTAAAAAGTGGCAGATATTGAATAGTATTTAGTTTTAGTTCTATCAATTTCAGAGCCAAATGAAGAAACAGTGAAACATGGCATGCCGTACAAGTGCGTTCTGCTGAAACAGTTCGTAATTAGGGAATTGTGAGAAATTGGGTATAACTCTCCCTTGAAGAATAAAAATTGGGTCAGACCTGTGGCATTGGAAAGACGACTCAGAGGACTACTACAAGACTGAACATCAGATATTGAGGATTTGAAATAACAGAGATACACCAAATTCAATATCAAGCTCCTAGAAGGCAAGAAAAAGCTAGATCATGTGTTGTCAAGGGTTGCAAAGGACCAGACTTTCTATGGTAGAAAATCAAAGCAAGGTGCAACAGAGGGTAGCATGACAAGAGCAGCAACCAAGGTGCATAACAGCAACAAGAAGTTCATCATATGAAGTCTTCAAGTGGGCAGCACTGCATACAATCATTGTAAAGGTATCTTTGTACTAAGTCATTGTAAATACATTATTGTAAAAATTGTTCTAATGTCTATCTGCCAAGGGTTGAAGAGGTAGTGTTGGGAGGTCTACGATCATCATTAGGTGGTTGTGTTAAAGTTGGGGTTATGGTCTAGTATATATTCTTCTTCTACATCATTTAGTGATTACCAAATAATCACTTTCTGAAAAATGTAGATTCAATATCTCTTATCTTTTGTAAAGTGAAGGTGCTAATGATTTAAATGACAAATGCTAAACAATCGTCAACATAATTGAAGAACTTTATAAATAGAGCATCCATCCATGGGATGAGACACGCTTTCTGATTCAAGCTTTTGAGCCATTTCACTATTAATGATAAAAGAATATTTGAAACATTAGAAGTGGTCCTTTAGTTTCAATCTTAGTAATACATATAAAAAATGAAATTTCATCTTTTTTTCATCATTGCAAACACCATAATTGATAGATTAATGTATCGTTCAATTGAAAGTAACATTAGTTTCCTCATAATATCAACAATTAGGATTAGTTTAGTTCCTTCAATAGCAGTTTAATAGCTGGAAGGAGGTCATGGAGCATACCAAGAATGGTGTACCTCTATTCAGTCAAAATAATTAAGCACTCTGGAAAGGAAGAATGGAGGTATATCTCTTGGCGCAAGGTTACGAAGTATGGGACACTGTTCAAAATGGATTTACATCAACTACGAATGAACAAGGTAAGAATAATTTGGTAAATGATGCAAAAGAAAAGAATATTATTATCATTGGACTTATTGAACTTGCTTACCATAAGGTCTTTCGTTGTAAAACTGCTAATAATGTATGGGACGAGATTGAGAATATATATGCAAGTGACTCAAATGTCAAAGAAGCAAAGCTTCAAATCTATAGAGAAAAATTTGAGCAACTCAGAATGAAAGAAGATTGCAACAATGCTGCATACTTCCAATACGTTGATGAAATAACTAATACTCTAGAAGGATTGGGAGTGCCAATTGATGAGAAGACTATTATACAGAAGATTATTAGAAGGTTACCAAGGAGATTCAACCCAAAGGTATCGGTCTTAGAATACAGTGAAAATCTGGTCAAACTCAGCAAAGAGGAATTACATGGAGTTCTCATAGCATATGAAATGAGACTTGATGAAGAATAGGATACTTCACATCTAGAAACTGTGTTCGTTTCATCTAAGAAAACCAATAAGGATAAACAACCTTCAATTGAAAAGACATGCACCTGCAAGTGTGAAGAAAAGGGAGATGATGAAGAAGGTCTTTCAGATGAATAATATGCTTACTTCACGAGAAAACTAAAAATTAGTAAGGGACAATTCAAAGGTAAACTTCCATTGATATGTTTCAGCTATAATGAGGTTGGGAATTTTGCAGAAAAATGTCCAAATAGAAGTAATGGCAACTCAAAAGGAAAGAAAGGCTTTAAGAAATTCAACAAGTAAGGATCCAAAAGGAACTTTCTCTCTAAAGAAGATAGCTCATCATCCGATGAAGACAATGATAGTGAAGAAGAAGCCAATGAGAGAGTATTTTTTATAGCTAAGCACAATAAACCCAAGAAAAATAATCAAGAGGTATCAAACAACGAAGAATAAGGATGGACCATAAAATAATTTTATGAGGAAGCAAACAAGCTTATAAAAGATCTCAAGGCGAAGAATATTCATTCTAAAACTCTTGAAGAACAAGTTCAAGGTCTCAAAATTGAAGCTGAAGAACAAAAATACATTGAAGAGTCACTTAAAAAGAGGTTGGAAGAAAACAAACAAGAAAGGGAAGAATTAGAAGCCGAAGTAGTCTCGCTGCGTGAGGAAGTGAATAAAGGAAAAACTATCCAAAACTATGCCAACAGCTCAAGGGCATTAGAAGAACTCATCAACAATCAACGATCTTACAACGAAAAAACTTGCATCGGTTACAAAGAAGAAGAAGCAGGACCTTCTACAACAAAATGAAATGAACCTATGAGATCTGACATGCATGTAGACTTCATTGGACAAGATTTGCAAGAACAGCCTTGGAAGACAATTCCTCGACAAAAATTTCCATCCAGGTACCAACATATTTTTTATGGCTACTATTATTCATGTGGAAAATTTGGTCATAAAGCTGTAGAATGTCGCACGTACCCTAGGAACGAATAAAATTCCAGGAGATATGTTAAATATGAACCTCCCAGGGCTCAACGAAATATCAATAGATTTGAAAATTTAAGAAATAATATTGAATGTTACAAATGTAAAAAATTTGGACACATAGCCAAAGACTGCAGACTTGAAAATCCTCCAGAAGAATCTTTGAAGCCACAGAACGAACGAACATGGAAGAAGAAGAAGAATGATAATTTTTCTCTCACTTTCAAGGCTCAAAAGAACAAAAATGTGTGGTATGTTGATAGCGGTTGTTCAACTCATATGACTGGAGATAGAAATAAATTTGTATCTCTGAAAGAGAAGAAGGATGGAACCGTGTCCTTTAGAAATGATGGATCTTCAAATGTTATAGGATCAGGTACTGTCACTCTCGGAAGAAAATATGCTCTAGCCAAGAATGTTCTATTGGTTGAAAACATGAATCACAATTTGCTTAGTGTTGGAAAAATGTGTGATCAAGGACACACAATACTATTCAACTCCACGAAATGTGAAATCAGGAAAGGCGTGTATGGTGAAATTGTGGCTACAGCAAGTTGAGCTCCAAACAAAATATATGTTCTGGATGCAGCAACTAAAGCATGTCTAATAGCTAAAGAGGATGATACAATAATTGGTAGAAATGATGATCGACTAAGTAAGAAGTTTGCTACAAAGGTGCAAAGTGATTTCGAGATGTCTTTACTTGGTGAGCTGACATACTTCTTAGGGCTTCAGATATCTCAGCAAGAGAAAGTAATATTTATATGTCAAGCCAAGTACATCAAGGAAATTCTCAAGAAATTTAAAATGGAATATTGTAAACCCTTCCTTACTGCAATGGTAATAGGTTGCAAATTGAGAATAGACGACTCATCTAAGGATGTGGATCAAAGGTTGTATAGATCTATGATTATTAGTCTTCTATATGTAACAACCTCCCGACCAGATGTTATGCAAGCAGTTAGACAAGTAGTAATATTCCAAGAAGCACCAAAAGAATCACATATTAAATATTCACCAGCATTGGAATATCTTCGCCAGAAGCTTTGGATTCTCCCATGTTCTCACTAGATTTTATTTTTTCAGAATATAAAGTGGGAGTGGAAGTAGATTACAAGTCTGTAGGACAGTTGTGTGTCAGGGGGATTGGAAGTGTGTACAAGTCCATAGGATGTTTTTGTTTCAGGGGGAGTTACCCTTTGCCATTGATGTCAAAGGGGGAGAGAATGTTGTAGGAAGAGGTGTCATGATCACAGGGGGTGTACTTGTGTTGCCATCAATGCCAAAGGGGGAGATTGTTGATCAGTGGTTGTCATTGATGTCAACCCAAGCAGCACCAGGGGCTAACCCAATATTGCATGGGAGTTTTTACATACAAAATTAATATATTCTGGGTCAATAATTCTTTTTATGGTTTCTACTTGTCGAGATGTTTCTGTTGATATATGGCACGCCATGTAATTCTTCACGGTTTGAGAGATATTCATGTTTGAAGTTTGTACCCCCAGTTAGTGGGCTAAAACCCCATGGGGTTGGGGAATGGGTCATTGAAAATTCATAATTAATATTTTTTAAGCTCCTAAAATCCCTCGCACGTTCACTTGTTGAAGCCCCTCTCAACTTAAGCATTTTTATAAATTGTGATCTTCATTTCCTCCTTATGCAAGGGATTTCGCTATCTGAAACAGGTCATCGTGGAATTTTCACTCTAAATTTTTTTCTATGAAGGTTCAGAAGCTGAAATTGGTATGAGGCAAAGCTGAAATCTTGAGGAAGCTTCTGTAAAAATTTCAGATGAAGGCGCGCAACATTTTTGGAGATATGATCTGTGGAAGTCAGGGTTTTTGTAGGCTCCTAAAATTCATCTCAAAGAAGTGACCTTGGTAAAATTGTCATAAATATCTCTATGAGTATTATATAGGAATTCCATAAAAATTTGTAGATATTTCACAGTCTGCAATTTTCACTCTATCAATTTCAGAGCCAAATGAGAAAATAGTGACACGTGGCACGTCGTACAAGTGAGCTCTGCTGAAACAATCCATAATTAGGGCATTGTGAGAAATCGGGTATAACTCTCTCTTGAAGAATCAAAATTGGATCAGACCTGTGGCATTAGAAAGACAACTCAGAGGAATAATACAAGACCAAAAATTAGATATTGAGGATTTGAAATAACAAAGATACACTAGATTCAATATCAAGCTCCTAGAAGGCAAGAAAAAGCTAGATCATGTGTTGTCAAGGGTTGCAAAGGACCAGACTTTCTATGGAAGAAAAGAAAAGCAAGGTGCAACAGAGGGTAGCATGACAAGAGCAGCAACCAAATTGCATAACAGCAACAAGAAGTTAATCATATGAAGTCTTCAAGTGGGCAGCACTGCATACAATCATTGTAAAGGTATCTTTGTACTAAGTCATTGTAAATACATTATTGTAAAAATTGTACTAGTGTATATCTACCAAGGGTTGAAGAGGCAGTGTTAGGAGGTCTAGGATCATCATTAGGTGGTTGTGTCAAAGTTGGGGTTATGGTCTAGTATATTTTCTTCATCTAGATCATTCTATATCATTGTAAAGTGGACCACTTTCCCTAGTACGGGAGTCCATTCTTCTTTTATTCTTCTATAGGGTGGTAGGGTGGTGCTAGGGTGAGTTGCAACTCATAGGGTGTTGGGGAATCCGTTCAATTTACTACTGAATAATCTCAGGCGTTGGAGCCTCCATCCAGTGGGAGCTGGAGAAGAATTCTTTTCTAGATTCTAGGAAGTTGGAGCTTTATTTTCAATTGGAGTTGAATATTAAAGAATTATAAGAAAATCATTAGGTGGTTTTTGTCCCGGAGTGGGTTTCAACCTTAAAAACTATGTGCATTTGTGTTCCTCTTGTTTTATACTATCATTGTACAAACATTGATAATAATTGAAGATTAAATAATGCTCTAATTGAAAGGAATATTGATTCAACCGCCCCCCTTTCAATATTTCCAACAGAAACTACTTTTTATAGTCATTTAATTGTTTGCAAGTTAAATTTGTTGCTATGACTATAGTTTTATTATGTTTTTATCATGAAAAAGGTGTTTTTAATCCATTTGATGTTGTTTTGAATAGAAAATACAACTGATGAACAAATTAGGCGTGTATATTTATTCAAAGAATGAAATGACCACAAAGCATATTTTTTCTCCTTATTTTTTGAGCTTTGTTAAAAATGAAAAAGGATTTGAAGCACACTTTTATCTCTTTTTAGAGTTTCGATAACAACGAAAAAGGAACCTTTGGAGTCTTCTTTCAGCTCTTTTCAGACTCTAATAATGTGAAAATATTGTCGAGAACTTGTCATTTCGAGCTCGTTAAAGTAAATGAATTGATATCTACTCAATATAAGTTAACCCTTTTCTAGACTGAGATGGATTATTTACGAAAAATGAATACCTTGGTTAAACATGACCAAAGAGGTTCTCTCAGATATAATTTTACACTTTTTCGGATATGAGTGACAAATTTATGAAAAATTACTTTTAGATTTCTCTTTCGTCCTCTCTTTCACACTCTCTAAATATGAAAAAGGACCGGGCTATCACTGTCGTTAAGCTCGTTAAAACATAAAATAGTGACGGGATTCTCTATCATTACAAGAATCGAGTTTCATTCATCGCTAGACTCATTACAATATTAAATAGCGATACTTTATTCGCCCAAAGGTTGAATTATAGATCAAGAAAATGTTATCCTCCTCAAGATTGTTAAAAAATAAAGAGGTATTGGTCGACAAATGACCGGGGAAAATTTGGGAAAAGCAAGTAAAGTTTATTTTTTGTAGCAAGTCACTCTTGAACATGACACTTCTTTCACTCCATGTCCGTGATTGTTTGGGTTGGGTAATCATCTTGACAGTTCATTCACACCTATGGTTCATCATACCTTCACTTCGGTTTTGGGTCAATGCTGCCAACTCATCACAGTGTCGCCGATATGTTCAAGAGAAGTCATCCAGTGATTAAAAATTCATCCTTCTGCAATACTCATAAACCTTCATTTTCATGACCATCATCCTTGAAAATTGCTATATCAAGTCATACCCTTGTCTCTGAAATTAGTAACTCCTGTTTTGCAATAAGGTGACTTCCTATCGACAACAAATCAATATCTAGGAAGTTCACTTAGAAACATCAGATTCCAGTACCATGAGGCTTGTTACAACATCAACAAGATCCTCGCTTCCAGACATTTGACCGAAAGATTTTGTTTGGAATTCAACATCAAATCATCTATTCACGCCTTATGAAATGTACTGCAGTACCTTGAGGACCATTTTCATTAATGGTGGTTCTCTCGCATTTGTTAACAGTTCACATCATTGGTTGGTAATCAAACGATGTATTTTCATGTTCGCCGACAAATCATACATTCGCATGGCTAGAATTTTACCTGGATTATCGAGTGAATGAGATAAGAAGACACCAGATCTAGTTTCATCCATCTGGGATGTGATTTCAAGATTTTTTTACACATCTTTTGTACAATGACCTTACATACAAATTGTCACCAAACATGGTCCTATATCTGTAGGTGTGTCTGCATCTAGGAAACATTCCAATGTAGATGACTCTCTGAATTATGTACATGTTATTAGATTGTTTTATGTGCTGAACATGGGAACGCCTACGCTCAACCATTATGATCAAGAGAGGATATATCATGATGTAATGTATTGTAATATTGATGTAGGTGACCACTCTGCTTCGTTTCCAGGCTCATCACAACGTAAAGCATCTCAATCAAATGTTCTTATTACTTGGATCTCGTTCTTTAGGGGGGAATTGTTATAGGTCAATTTGGAAATCATTCCCAATGACCTGGTTAACTGGGAATCATCTCCAAGACCAATGATCAAGGGTCTATCATTCCCTATCATTTCAGTTGCTACATGCCCTATGACAAGAAACTAGAAAATTCAAGCCAGACTTTCATCAAGCAAGAATTTCCATGGTTTGAAGCTTATTGTATAGCATATGAGAGCTCACCAACACAGGCTCTAAGGGGACTAAGTGAGTTGAATATGCAAGTAGCCCCATGCAAGGCTACTCTACAAAGCACTTCTGAAATTTACAGGTGCGTTGGCCACATTGGGAGCGAAATTCTCATTGTTCTAGAATCTCCACTTGGCCAGTGCCTTCTAGAAGAGTTCACATGTGTCAAGCTTCGTATCCAAGTGTCCATTTGACATCTACATGAATGGAAACATGTATTTCCTATTTTTGGAAAGCTATTGATTGTAAAGCAACCTACAGTTCATCTATAAATTGAACATATATCTAAGTGTTTGAGAAGGAAGAATTTGAGTAGAAAAATGCTGGAGAATTTTCAATTGAGAGCTTTTTTTGTAGAGCTACTGCTGGAGAGATTTATGCTGTGATGAGACTTGGAAACTATGTTGGAAGGTCACTTCAAATCAGTCACTAGGTTGTAACATCTCCTTCTATCATCAATAAAGAGTACTTCTTGTTTTTCCCTACATGCATCTATCTTAACTTTGATTTTCCATATTGTAAGATATTGGTTGATGAGTGTAGTTTATGCTTAACTAATTTGGCTAACTATCTTGAATAGATATCTATATTATTGCATCTTCTGTTGCTTCAATGTTCTTTCTTGCAGGAAGCATTCAACCAATGAACTGCTTGAATTTGAAGTTGTAGCAGAACTGACAGAACGATTCATTTGGAAGCGAATGAAACAAGTAAGCATACAATCCTCTCTTTGTATCTGTTCTAAGTTAGGAAAAATGGTAGTATAGTCTTTCAACTTTTTTTCTAGACTAACACCTTTCTAGGGAAGCATAATTTATCTGTAGATTACAATTCTGGCCCAACATTAAGGTTAAGATCAAGGTTAAGGGTAAGGTTAAGGTTAAGGTTAAGGGTTTGGTTAAGCTTAAGGGTAAGGTTAAGGTTAAGGTAAAGGTAAGGTTAAGGTTAAGGTCAATGTTAGGTTATATTTATGGTCAAGGTTAAGGTTAGGTTATAGTGAAGGTTAATGTTAAGGTTAAGGTTAAGGTTAAGGGTGAAGGTTAAGGTTAAGGTTAATACCTGTAACCTTAAACTTAACCTAACCTTAACCTTAACCTTACCCTTACCCTTACCCTTAACCTTAACCTTCACTAGAACCAAACCTTAACCTTGACCTTAACTATAACATAACCTTGAACTTAACCTTAACCTTACTTTTACCTTAACCTTAACCTTACACTTAACCATAACCAAACACTTAGTCTTAACCTTAACCTAACCTTAACCTTAACCTTAACCTTTACATTAACTTAACTTAACCTAACCTTGATCTTAACCTTAACTATAACCTAACACTAACCTTGACCAAACCCATAACCTTAACCTTATCTTAAAGTTAACCTAAACTTAACCTTAACCTTAACCTAACTATAACCCTACCCTTAACCTTAACCTTGACCTTAAATATAACCTAACTGTAACCTTGACCAAACCCTTAACATTAACCTTAACCTAACCCTAACCTTTACCAAACCCTTAACATTAACCTTAACCTTAACCTTAACTTTAACCTCATATTAACCTTAACCTAACCGTAACCTTAACCTAACCTTAACCTTAACCTTAACCTTAGCCTAACCATAACCTTAACCTTAACCTTATCACTAACCTTACCCTTAACCTAACCTTAACCTTAACCTTAACCTAAGCTTAACCTTAACCTTAACCTTACCCTTAACCTAACCGTAATCTTAACCTTAACCTTGACCAAACCCTTAATGTTAACCTTAACCTTAACCTTATCCTAACATTAACCTTAACCTTCCCATAACCATAATCATAACCTTAACCTTAACCTTCACCTTAACCTTTAGTTTGAATTTACCCTTAACCTAACCTTAACCACTTAACCTTCCCATAACCATAACTTTAACCTTGACTTTACCCTCAACCTAACCTTAACCGTAACCATAACCTAACCCTAACCTTGACCAAACCTTAACCTTAAAGTTAACTTAACCTTAACCTTAACCTTAACCTTACCCTAACCTTAACCTTAACTTTAATCTTAACCTTAATGTATAAATTTGCTGAATAATGACTAATTATCCACCGAGACTATCCTGATCACATACAATTCGAATTTATATGCAACACATAATCTCTTCCACTCAGATCATCAAACATGCGAAATTAAAATCAAGAGATAACACATCAAATCATCATACACATTAACACAGTATGTATGGGGAAAGCTTATAGCTGAAAACCCCGCAGCTATTGTGTATATTATAATGGAGAAATCATGTAACAAACTCAGTACAATATTCCTCACAAGTACTCAGTACTTTCTCATGAAGTTACACACAATCTAGCTCAGTTTTGAACAGGTTACTGGTTCAAAACTCACCGCCAATTGCCTTGCCTCTATTGCGCAATCCAGGCCTGTCTATATAGATATCCAAGGTTCGAATCTCCTTGGCTTGACAACGCAATCATCATGGGCAATTCCTCCAAGTGTGGTGCAAATCTCATGCACAACTGATGTCGCCACTGATAGCTAACTCCACCCTTTCATCTACCTCTTTCACTGGTCTCCACTGAACTGTCCATGCACTGTAGTGAACTGATGTGTTCTTGAGTTGAATAATGAGTTACTAATCAATGAATTAAATAATATTTAATTCACTCCACTCATTACTAGTTGATTAGCTAGTTAAACTAATCTCAACTAGTTCAACTAAGTTAAACCGAACACAACTCCACCAACTGTCTCATCAACTCCACCAAACTTCTGCCACTGAAGTCCTAACTGAAGTCAACCATGCATGATCTCACCAAACCCTTAGGAATAGCGAATTCCTCTGTCAGATGCATGAGCCACTTCTGTAGCTCTAACTGAAGTGCTCCAAGAGAGTAAACTGAAGTTTAGAGTCCAAATATTATTAAGGGTAAATAATATTTGACTTCCCTATTTTTAGGATAGGCAGTTTAAAAATAGACTTCGACCTATAGGTCCAAAAATAGAGGTCCATCTATTTTTACCAACATGACCAATACTCCAAGAATAACATACTGCAACCCCTGGACCATGCTCCATATGTCTAAAAATAGACATAGTCTAAAAATAGACTTTGCGCCAGAATTTGCCTGCGTGCCCACTTAGTGAAGGCGACTTCATTTCACTAAGCTCCATCATCTTGCTGCATTTTCAACACTCCCTCTCAGCAAGATATGGATTATCTGCAATCCCTATCCTGCCTCTGTGGAATTCGAACTTGCTCCCGGTGAGCGCCTTCGTCAGGATGTCGGCATCCTGATCCTCCGTGGGAACATATGAAAGCATCATGATTCTCCGCTGAACACAATCTCTGATGTGATGGTACCTGATGTCGATATGTTTGGACCTATCATGAAATAATGGATTAGCCGAGAGCTTGATGCAGCTCTGGTTATCACAGTAGATCACTGTAGGCTCCAAATGCAACTTGAACAAACCTGCGAGGATCTTCCTCATCCAAATACCCTCGCATGCAGCCAAGCTTGCTGCCATGTACTCGGCCTCTGCTGAACTGAGTGCCACGGATCTCTGCTTCCTGCTGTACCAGGAAACTGCTGTCGACCCAATGCTGAAAACTCCTCCAGAAGTGCTCTTCCGGTCCGTTGGACTCCCCGCCCAATCTGCATCAGTGAAGCCAGAAAGCTTCGCTCCATCCTCCTGTCTGTACCATAGACCATATCCCGATGTGCCTCTGATATAGCGCAATACATGCTTGCCTGCCTTCCAAAAGAGCTTGGTAGGCTTAACCATAGCTTACGAAAGCTGGTTAACTGCATAGCATATATCGGGTCGTGTATTGACCAGATACATAAGCGACCCCACCAACTGTCGATAGACAGTGGCATCCACTACCTCCGCTGAAGTAGCATCCTCCTTCCTCCAACCACCAGGAAGAGGAGTGTCAACAGGCTTGCAGCCTTGCATGCTGAACCTCTCCAGAATCTCCCGGGCATACTTGCCCTGAGAAACAAACAGTCCTCCGCTGCGCTGCCAAATCTCCAATCCCAAAAAATAATGAAGGATGCCCAAGTCCTTCATCTCAAACTCTCGTGCAAGATCCTCCTTGCATGAAAGTATCAACTGCTCATCGCCAGTCAAAATCAGATCATCTACATACAGTACGATGATCAACAGCTTCCCCTCCACCACAATCTAGTACAGGTTAGGATCCGCCTCACTCTTGGAGAATCCAAGCCCGGTGAAGTAGCTGTCTATCCGAGTGTACCAAGCCCGAGGTGCTTGCTTCAGCCCGTACAGTGCTCTCTTGAGTCGGCACACATGCGACTCACTGCTGAAGATCTCAAAACCTTCAGGCTGCTCTATGTACACCTCCTCCTCAATAACTCCATTGAGGAACGCAGTCTTCACATCCATCCGATGAATGTGCCACCCCATCTGCGCTGAGAGAGCAAGGATCGTCCGTATGGAAGAGTACCTTGCGACAGGTGCAAAAGTCTCCTCATAGTCAATCCCCTCGATCTGTGAAAAGCCACGGGTGACAAATCTCGCCTTGTACTTCTCCACACTCCTGTCAGCTGCCTACTTCACTTTGTAGATCCATCGCGAACCCACCACTGATTTCCCAACCGGTCTTGGGACAATCTCCCATGCACTGTTCCTGACGATCGAATCATATTCTTCGATCATGGCATCAACCCATGCGGGTTCCTCCACAGCTTCCTCAAAAGAGGATGGCTCCGTCACAACACATTGACTGACAAGAGCCATGTATCCATTGTACCGATCTGGTGACTGCCTCTGTCTGCGCTGTGCTGTAGGTGGTCCTAAACCTTCTTCTGCATTCTGAAGCAATGCCAACTTCAGAGGCGCAGGATGCACCCTCTCCTGGCTGGCGCCGCCCGGGGTGGTTCTTCTGATCTCCCGGGAACTCCTCTCGTGGCTGATCCACATCCGGAAGCTCCTCCTTAGGAACTAACAGCTCCTCATCTGCATGCAAGTGTAGCTCCCTCTCAAGCGAACACTGCATGGCTTTCTCCTCCTGAAATTTTATATCCCGTCGCACAACAGTCTTGCGACTGTCTGAAAAATACACCCGATAGTTGTGAGGTGTATCATTGTACCCCAAAAATATTCCAACCTCAGCAGTTGGATCCAGCTTCCTTCTCGCATCCTTCGTCACATGCATGTAGACAGGAGAACCAAAGATCCGCAAATGGGAAATATCAAGCCTCTTGCCAGAATAAGCCTCCTCCGGTGTACTCATGCCAAGAACCTTGTGAGGACAACGGTTCTGCACATACACTGCTGTATTGCATGCCTTAGCCCACAAGTGAAGGGGTAGGCCCTGATCATGCAACATCGCCCGTGCAGCACCCACGATCGTTCTGTTCTTCCGCTCAGCCACCCCGTTCTGCTGTGGGCTATGGGGTGCGATGAGCTCTCTCCGAATCCCTTCTGCGCTGCAGAACTCCTTGAATTCAGCCGAGATGAATTCACCACCGTTATCACTCCTTAGAGCAATCACCTTCTTCCCCGACTCCTTCTCGACCAGTGCTTTAAACTCACAGAACTTCGCGAATGTATCGCTCTTCTTCTGCATGAAGAAGATTCATCACTTTCGAGAGAAATCATCAACAAAGATCACATAATACTCAGGTCGGTTTTCGAAGCACCGAGAGCGACCACATCGCTCCGTGGTAGAACTCTCTGGGCTGACGGCCGTGGCGACTCATCCTTCAGAAAGGCAGGCTGCATAGCCTTCCCTGAAAGGACAGCCCCAACACCCCACCGCGCAAGGGTGCCCTTAGGAATCCCAGTAGAAATCTGCTGCAGAATCTTCAAAGCTCCATGGTGAAGGTGGCCCAATCTCCTGTGCCACAATTCGCCCTCATCATCCCGGCTCACCACTTCTCCCGCTTTGCATGCCATAGCTGCGCAACCATCTACCTGCAACTGATAAAGGTTCTTGGTCCGAACCCCTATCTTCCGGGTCTCCAGTCTTATCACAAGCAGAAGGCCTTTCCTTCGCTGAAGACTACATCATACCCCTTATCCTCCAACATCGCCACAGAGATCAAGTTCTTCTTCAATCCAGGTACATGCATGACATCCCTCAATACAAAGGGTTTACCAGACTCCCTCTGAAAGGATATGGTACCGATACCAGTCGCACTGTATCTACCATCATCACCCATCTCAATGTGCACACCCAAATCTTTGTCCTCCAGATCTGAGAACAAATCCCGATCTCCCGTCATATGAAATGACGCACCGCTGTCCAAGAACCACACCGATCCCAAAACACTTGAAACCAAGCATGCGATCAGTGAAAAGTCAAGCTCGAACTGTGAAGCCAAAGCTTCTCCATCTGCAGATCTTCCCGCTTGCTTGTTCTTCTTCTTCTTTGGACAATTGGTAGCATAATTTCCGTGATCATGGCAGTGAAAACACTTCACTTTCGCCATATCCTTCTTCTTGCCCTTTGCACCAGAATGAGAGGTTTTCTTACCCTTCCCCTTCTTTGCTTTGGCAACCAAACGCAGTTTTCTTCATTAGCTCCCTTTGATGAAGATCCATCTCGAGTAGTCCTCCTTATCTCCTCCTGCATGAGATCCGCCCAAAGGCGCTCCCATCCTGGCAGCTTCTCCCGACCATTGAAACTATCTTGGTATGAGTGCCAAGCCTTTGGAAGACCAAGGAGAGCCAGGTCGACCATCTCCTCGTCTTCGACAGTCACCCCCACACTTCCCAGCTCATCTCTGCAATGAGTGAACTTCGTGAGGTATTTGGCGATACTGTCGCCCTTCTCCATCTTGATGTTCCTGAGCTTATCTTTGAGCGCCAGCTTCCTTTGGTCGCTCTTACTCTGGAATAGATCCGTCAAAGCTTTCCACATTAAATATGGAGTAGCCTTTCCATGTAGGCTGGATACAATATGATCCTTGACGCCCTCCAACAGGATCCTTCGACACTTCGCCATCTTCTTTTGCCATGCATCGACTTCAGCTGCATCAGTGGGCTTTTGGACATCCGTATCTACGAACTCCTTCAGACCATTATCTTCTAATACTGCTTCCATGCGATCCTTCCATGAAACATAATTTGAACTGCCTTCAAGAGCATATTCGAGTCGCAAACCGTTGAAAGACATTTTCAACACTGGCACCAAGAAAACAAAACTGCTGCAAAATTTCGAATTCCACCTCAAAGCTCAATCGCTCTAGATCTGTGAGAAAAAATTATTTCTAGCACAGAGATTGACTGCAAGGGGCATTTACCAGACCTTTCACTTTCCGAAGAAAGATGAATCCAGAGGCTACCTGGCCCGCATGCAGACTCTGTCTACCGAAATAAGTTTGTAATCACTGTGATGATCAATCTCTGCTTCAATAGCTCCGATACCATGTAGAAATTTGCTGAATAATGATTAATTATCCACCGAGACTATCCCGATCACATACAATTCGAATTTATATGCAACACATAATCTCTTCCACTCATATCATCAAACATGCGGAAATAAAATCAAGCGATAACACATCAAATCATCATACACATTAACACAGTATGTATGGGGAAAGCTTATAGCTCAAAACCCCGCAACTATTGTGTATATTATAATGGAGAAATCAAGTAAAACTCGCATAATACTCACAAGTACTGGCATTTCATACAAGCAGCTCCACAACTAGCCTGGGCGAAATCAGCTAATCGGGTTCAACTTTACCGCCACCGTTTCGACCTCCTCGACCTAAAAATAGAGTCTCATCTATTTTTACCAACATGGATCACGTTCCAAGAATCTCAAACTGGAATCCCCGAACCATGCTCCATATGTCTAAAAATAGACATAGTCTAAAAATAGACTTTGCGTCAGAATTCGCCTGCGGGCCCACTTGGTGAAGGCGACTTCATTTCACCAAGCTCCATCATCTTGCTGCATTCTCAACAACATTACTCAAAAGAAATATTTGTGATGTATGCATAAATGAATTTGCAAAAAACATCCCACCATTGTGGCAAGCAAACACAAACACTCAATTTATTTTGGATGCCTATGTTGTAACAACATATTGTAGCTCCAATATGAGAAACATGGATTCCAATATGACATCTGCATTTAAGAGAATCCGAGAATATTTCTTATGCAATGAAGACAAAAAATTTGAAACCATTCAAAAACTTGGGAATGCATTGCTAAACATGCAACAAATGTTAATTTGACAAGTAATTCATATTATTATCTCATTGCCTCTTTACTCATCATCCAGAAAAACAATTTTTGTTAACATTGTGCCAGCTGAAAAATGAACATATGTGCTAAAAATACCCATTCTATTGCAACAAGAACCTGATAACTCAGAAGACATTGTGTGCATGACAAACATTAATAAATATTTCATACACCCTTCCAAACTTGAAAACGTTTTCTTGGTAGAATATGCTTCATGCTATTCAGGCATAAGAACATCAACTAGCAAAACAATTGTTCATTTGTTATAAGTTTCATTCGATAAAATGAACAAAAGGGTCTTGAAAACCATTATAGAGAAAAAATGATGCTCTACATGTCATAAAAATAGTATGAATACCATTAAAAAATGCTAATTAGACATGGGTTGAGGCATACTTGTACCAAAAAAACATTATTTATGCTAATGAAAAACAACTATTTCATCCAATTTTATCATGGGGTGTCATTGAACTTGCTTCTACAACAATTGCAGAAAAAAATGATCAAATTCTTGTGCTTCATTTTCCATTAGAACATGACACAAGTGATTGTCCTATTGAAGAATATGATATTCAACATTACCTGATAGAAAATATAAAATCTAGAAAAATGAAAACTAGATATACAAAGAAAAATGAATTTGTTGAACATCCCTTCTTTTTGGATACAATAGCATATCATGACATTAGAAGAAAACTGAATGAAGAGAAATAGTCAATAAAAAAACAAATAGCAGTATGGAAAAAAGAAATCCATTTAGGACATTTTACATGTTTATTACCGGAGGTGCAAGAGTGGGAAAAGCATTGACTGCACAAGCACTTCAGAATGCACTAATGTGATACTATAACAAAGACTTGCAAAGTGACCCATTAAAAAAAAGGCCTCATGGTTGCATGCATTGCAAATGGTGTCACAGTCCACTCAACTTTGCATTTACCAACATCAACATGCAACATGATGCCATTGAATACTAACACACTTGATATATTTACCAAAGAGTATGAAAAACTTAGAATTTTTCTCATAGATGAAGCATCACTAATTGGTTCACGATTTCTATACAACATTGACAAATGACTTCGTGGAATCATGCACACTTTGGCTTCGCCATTTGGAACATTGATGTGATATTATGTGGTGTCCTATGCCAAGAACAACTTGTACATGACCGTTGAATATTTTAACATCTAATACTTAAGGGAACTATTGCTCCCTACAACTTTTGGAAAGGTAATGTCAAAATCTATGAGCTAAAAAAATTATTGTGATAAGAAAATAAAGATTTTGTGTCCATCCTGAATAGACTTAGAACTTGTTCACATACTGATGATGATATTTCATTTTGAACAAGCATTGTTACACATGCCCACCGGTTGTCTATGCTACAACATCCTCCAAAATTTTGGCCTGCACAAAATTTCAGAGCCTACCTTGGTCTTGTATATTGTCGTCGCAAACATTGAAATCCATTCCATGTGTTTTCTCTAAGTGTTTTGGTCCCTTTTGCAAGAAAAGAAAAATGTCATTTTTTTCACGTTAAGTGTCGAAAAATTTATATAAGCTTTTTTTGTGGTTGCAGGGGGTTATCTTTGTGAAAATGATTTTATCCTACCATGTAAACATATGTCGCACTCATTCCCAAAGTTGTAAGCGTTTTCCCACAAGTGTCGTCACGATTGTCGCAAAGTGTATCTTTAGTGTCACACTTGTCATAAGTTGTCGCAGAGTTTTCACACTAAGAGAGGTATGTTAGTCATGTGTCCTAGATGATCTATTTTTTTGTGTCGTAAATTATTCTAATTGTGTGATCGCAACCGATTTTTATCATTGTCCACATTAGCCTCACCAATCTCGCACTTAGTCAATTTATGAAATATTTTCGACCAATCAACCTAGCCTCATCTCTCCATCCTGAACTGCGCATTACACAATATTAGACCTCTATTTGTGACCCTACCTCTTAACACTGCGCAATGCATAGTTTCTACCTCCTAGGATTATGCACTGTGCAGTTTCAATGCTCAATCTCATACCTTGGCCTCCAAAATTTGTGCAATTCAACACTCCAACTTGGCCTCAACTGTGCATTTCACAATTTTTGACCTCAATTTCAGCCCTTGAGCTCCTAAGCTACAAAATTTCGTAATCACCCAACCTCCTTAGCCTTCAATAACTGTGCAATAGGATGAATTAGTGCCCATCCCCTCATTCTGGCACACTGAGCTCCCATATTACGTAGTTTTCTTCCTCAGTCTAGCATGAACTACATATTTCATAATCTCAAGGCTCAAGATTCACCCCTGACTACCTGAACTATGAAATTTAAGAGTCAATGAGCCTCTCTCTTAGCCTACCACCCAGTTTCAGCTCAATTAGTGGATCAACATGCACCATCTTAGACTTTGGTTTTATCGGACTGATGTCGTCTCATCATGAGTGAATTGTAGATGGAGGTACTATACTATGACAAGATGATAAAGAAGGAGATCAAGAAGGGAATCATGTTGAAAGACATATTTGTAGTTGATTATGCAAGCTGATCAATCAAGAGAAAGAAAATGGAAACCAGTTTGAGGTCGTAGCTCAAGACCTAATATCACCGAAGACTCGTTACCTCTAATTCATATGGAAGTGGACAAAAGAGCATCCTCAAGAAGAAACATAATGAGGAGTAGTAAGAATGGCTTGACATTTACATATCATCAAGAATTCCATGTCAGCAGTGTCATGTCGTGTCATGTGTCGTCACATGCCACATCGTTATTGTGGATTATGTAATTTATGATTTGAAAATGTATTTCAAATTGGAATTCCAAAGGACATGTACAAAAGATGAAGATTCATGTACCATTGAAAAGTCATAGGAATTCAAATAGTCATGAGGGTAGTCAAAGATTCACAAGGAAGGTGAACTGACACCTCTCCATTGGTTATATAAACACCCTCATTGTAAGAGCAAAGGACTTTTCACCTTGGATCCTCCCACAAGGAATTAGAGAGAGGAGATAGTTCTTTTGAGGAGCAAGGAGAGGCTCCAACACTCCACTATTTGAGCTTGTGGTGTTTATTGTATACATGTGTCTTGAAAATTTTACTTAATATCATAATACTCATGGCCAACATGTTCTTCATGCATGGATTATGAATATTTGTAAGACTATTTTGTGGATTTTGTAATTCATGTTTTATTTCATATGTGCTAAAGTATTTGAACTATTTCGATTATTTTAGTACTTATTATATTGAGAATGTTTTGTAATGGTTGTATAGTTATCGCATCCTTATGGACTATTCTGCTAGATGTTAGAAAGGTCTTTCTTGTTGTATTGGTTGTAATGATCATCATATCTTTGTGAACTATTCTACTGGAGGTTAGAGGGATCCTTCTTGTTCGTGTGTGTCTCTACTAGGGTGTAACACCCTCATCCCACATCTACCCAAGTAATCGACCATCTGGGGTAAACATGTGATGAAGAGTTACTAAGATCATATTAAACCCCCTAGGTGATCTTAATGAAGTGTAATTGATGAAAACATGTCATACAAACCTTCCACGTCAACAACAGGACTCCCAAAAACCAACCCAACCACTCAGGCATCCAGACCCTTGGTCCCACTGAGGTTTTAGGCCTTTAAACCCTCGGAAACTCCCACATTATAGGCATGGGTGTGTCTGGGAGGCTGTGGGCGCTCCCACAGTGTATGCAACAATGCATCCAGGGACTTTTTCCCACATACCTATGCCAAAGTCCTCGGGATTTCAGCGACTTTTTTAGGCCCATGGCCCAGGTCACTTCCCAGAACTCAATAGCTATCTCATAAATGGAATATAACAACGAAAGAATGGTGCAAAAGAAAATACTTGAATAAGGATTTGACTAGACCCCTACTAGCCACGACAGGAATTTCATCAAACATGTCACAAATATGTAATCTATAGGTTTAAATAACATATCTGAACATAGGGGTCTCATAATTATCTGAGATTCGCTAATAATCATTGTTCCCTTACATCATTAGTTGCATTATCATCTATTAGGTCATAGATATAATGTTTACTCATTTTTAAATAAAAACATGAGGAGAGTCATACATCATCACTATCAAAATACATGCTCATAACCAGCATAATAACAACAGAAATATCAGGGATACATTAGCCATAGGATCCACATATACACCAGCACATTTACAGATAAAATTCTAAGGAAATGAACTTCTCATCAATGAATGTAAAAACCAACCAAGGATGGGACTACCATGTTCCATCAAACCATAGATTGGTTGAACCAAGTCTCTCTTTAGCCAATCATCCATGTGCCATATTCCAAGCATGAATGTGGGACTCATGACCAACCAAAAAATAACCAACAAAAATGGATGCTACCGGAGTTATCCACCTACGTCGTGATGAATTTTGCTGCCTCCTAGTCTCTTAGGCTTTGTCGTAATTCACAGTTTGATCCAGGTATCACTAGGCCCTACATCGAGACACACTCTTCAGTATTTACTGTACATCCCACCCCGAGACTACTAGGCTCAACAGAGATAAATCCACCTCTTAGCTTTACCACATATCCCTCCATTCATTGGCAAGGATTCCTAGGCCCACCGACGCACACAATCATGTCTTTACCACAACCCACAGTTTGGTTTAGGGGTCACTAGGCTAGTGGTTTTATCATAATCCACAGTCTAGTTTAGGGATCACTAGGCTATTTTTTTATCCTTTCGAAGATCAGCGTCACTCATCTTGGAATCCATTCGGAAGGCCAACTCAACCAAATCATGAGAACCCTCTCATCCAGGCTATCCATAAATGGAAAGGCTCGGCTAAAAAACACTGTCACACTTGGAAAAACCCAGGCCATGACAGAAAATAACCACATGTAATACCATGCATGCCAAATCTATCAAGGAAATCATGCATGCAAAGAAATAGCTACAAATAATCATGTTGTAGTTGCTTGATCTCGCTCTTCCTTGCTTTCTCCTTCCTTCCTCTTGCCTTCTTTGTCTTTCTTGATCCAATGCCAAAGTGCCCCAAGAAAACTCTAAGTGTCCAAGAGTGAGAGAGAGAGAGAGAGAGAGAGCAATGAGAGATCTCCAATACTGAACTAAGAAAAGGTACCAACTAATCCTCATAATCCTTTTTTATCAATTCGGCCTACATTTTCTTCGTTTTCCATTATTTTCCTTCATTTTCCTCGTCACATGCAACCTGTGACCTTTTACCTCCCTTTTCTCCTAATTTCCATTATTTCATAAATAAATGTGCCAAAAATTCCATTTTTCCTTTATAAATAATTTTCCTTTCCTTTGCCAATTCCTTAGCCATATTAAACCAAATGAACATCTACTGTGATGTTTTGCCCAATATTCAACTTGAAATAATTGTCCCATCAACTGTGGTTATTATTTTTCCTTTATTAACTTTTATTACATGGAATTTTCACCAGGGTTGTTACATAGGGTGGTACTATTACCTCTCTCTTAAAGGATCACTTTTCTTTCTCCCTCCGCAGTAGAAGAACCTTGACACACCTACAAATGCACACTCGCTAGGAAAACTTAATTTCTTTTTGAAGGCACATTTTGACAACTATATCTTGTTGATAATTAGATCCAAGGAAAATATTTAAGAAACCAGAAACCATGACTAATTCCATATGGGGCTCATATCCCAAACGGTTTGAGGTCTAATTGGTACCATGTATTGGGGAGACCCCTTGAATGTCGGTGGGTCCAACACCACTAACATTTTTGGCACTAGAAGGAGGGAAACTAGATTTTTATGGATGATAACCTCACCCATCCTAATATTACATCTTTCAGTCAAGGCATTAATATTCCCAACACCTCCCCTAGTCATATTCCTGAATTTGGTGAATATTCTCATCTCGAGCTTGTACAAACTTGTGAAATCTCTTACGACTAAATTTAGGTCGTCTGTCCTATAACTTGTATTTTTGCAAAAGTTATTGGATTAATCTCTAGAATACACAATATTATATTCCGAAGAAGAACCCAACCCCCTCTATCGGGATAGTGGTTTATACAATTGAATATTTGGTTCTTGCCACCCTTGAAGAGTTAGCAGACTCTACATAAAATGCTGAGAAATCAAAACAACCTCCATCTTACAATGATGGTGATGGAGATAGTGTTGTGCTATCAAACGATACTTTCCACGTGTTAGGCGATAACAAAGAAGAAGAAGGTACATCATATTCTGACAAAGAGGAGGAAAACAATGATGGAGGCATAGTAGACCAAGATCCGGACTAGATATCTCAGGGCCCACTTGCACTGCTAGGTGTTCTACCCAGGATACTGAGGCATTCAGAAAATATGTTAATGAAGTATGACCTTGATAAGGTGGTGAAAGTGGAGGACCATTTGGACAACTTCTACCTACATCTGCAAATCGCATGTAGAATTTTTCCATGTACCTTAGATGGTAGAGTATTTTTATGGTACCACGGTATTCCTTCAAATTTTATCCAGAATTGGAAGGGGTTTAAGAATAATTTTCTTGAAAAAATCATTGATGATCAAACCCCAGCCATGTTGTTAAGAGAGCTAGGAAATATTATGATGGAGCAAAATGAAAAAATGAAGGATTTTTACTACATTTTTAACCATATCTTGAATATATTTCCTACGAATACCAAACCTCACAACTCCATCACTATTGATTATCACACATATGCATTATCAACAAGAATTGCGCTTTTCATGAAAAGAACTGTGAAAGAAACTTTAGCATAAAATTATGAAGAGGAAATCACAGTTGAAAAGGAATTGCATGTGATCAGAGACATCATAGACAATGAACCATAAAATACTCCAAAGACACAATAAAAAGGTCTCATGCCTCCATAATCAAGGCCAAGGACAAAGAAGTTGTTGATCTTGAGAGCTTGACCTGCACCATTAAGTCTTTTTCCAATGAGTTGGCAAAGTTGAAACAAAGGTCAAACGAGACCTCCGTGAGTAGCAAGCCTCCTAAATTCAACCTTTTGATAAGGGTTTCCAGCTTTGAAAGTAGTAGCAACCAGCCAACCAAGTTTGTTCAAAGCTCGAATGTTGTGTTGAACTTTGAGAGTATGGGCATGGATCAATATTATTCTTTTCATCAAGAGTATCATTCAGAAAAAACATGCCTTCAATGGAACCACAACATGAATGCTTTGGTTGCGCATATCATTGAAATAGTACTTTCTGATGAGCATACTGAGCCAATGGAATAGAAGGAAGAAACTACTCATGTTGAAGAAATTGAAAGTGTTGGACACGCGGTAAATAAACTCAATTGTGTTTATGGAGCTAAAAAGAAAAGAGTTGAAGGATAGCCACTAAGCGAAGACCCAACCCAATAGCTAAACAATCGATACAAATTGAGAATCCAAGGGCTGGTTTCTAAACATAAATTGAAATATAATTTGTTAAGAAAGATTACACCGTTCATCAAATCAGTACAAAACACTAAACGAAAGTCTAGAAATAGTGCTCCAACGAAAGGTGCTTCCATGAAAAGCAAAAGTAAGTCCACAATTTTGAAAGTATCAGATCAATTTACTCCTCCAGACACTTTAGTAATGTCTCCTGCACTAGATTATAACATAGTTGATGACATGAAGAAGATCCATGCTAAAATTTCACTCTTCTAACTTACGAGGATCACGAGCCAACGAGAATTGCTTTCCCGCACTCTCGAACATTCCGCCTCAAGAAATGACGCATCTTCACAGAAGAGATCTGGTAAGTCCTTGGGTTCCTTGGAGTCTATCTTAATGCGTTAACATTGGATTTAAATAGAATACTTCTCTGTTTTTTTTAACGTTCAAAATTTTTAATTATAATGTACATAATTTCTTAATTGATTTTGGTGTGTCTATAAACATAATGCCTCTATCTGTAGAAAATAAAATTAATGAAAAATGGGATAAAAAAATGCATAGATCATTTAGCTGCAAAGGAATCTTGTCCATGCTATAGGTGAACTCATAAATGTGCTTATTCGTTTATCATGTGACCACCGAGTTCACGAGCGTATAAACATAGTAATTGTGGACATTCCGGAAGCATACAATATTTTGTTGAGTCGACACTAGTTCAAAAAAATACAAGCGTATTTTGCTATGGACTGGCCACATTTATGGCTTCCTTACAATGGAAGGAAAAATCAAATGCAGGTAAACTCAGAGTCTTACATGAAGGATATTGTCACTACCTTCGAGGGTAAAAATGAACCGATTTCTTTCGCAGATCTTATATTTGGAAATTTTGTTTTAGAAACTGATCTGGAGTGCTATCCTTCCCAACCATCCCCAGTCCCACCTAACACACAGTTGGATATCCTTCCTATTTCAACTGGTGAAAATGACATTTGTACAGTAAGTAGTAGTAGTAGTAGCAACACTAGTGTAGTGCATAGTCCTTGCACATAAGATGTTTGGAGATTGTATTTTGACGGTTCTGAGACATAGGAGGGCTTTGGAGCTAGTTGTGTTTTAATATACATGCGACAGAGAAAACATCTCATCTCCAACTTCTTGGTGTAGGTTTTAACCCTGTACAAAAATTATCTACAAACGAATCTTAAAACAGAAAATAAAAAATAGCGAGAGCATAAAACAGAAAATAGATAACACAGAGATTTTCCTCTAGATCCCAAATCGGGACGACCAACTTGATTTTTCATTATATTCCTTTTAGTGTTACAACACATATATATACATGCCAAAGCATACATAAACCCCAATCCATTAACCCTGGATTAGTACATAACCGTAGTTCCCTTGACCGGATCTACAAAATACCAGGGACCGAAAACCATCATGCCGCAAAATCATGTGCAAACCCATGCATAAAACCATGGGCGGGTCCACCCACCGGAAAATAAGGCCCAAAAAGGGCACAGGACTAGTCGTGGAAAGAATATAACACATACCCAACACTTGGAATTCAAGTGCATGAATAACACCGTAGAATATGAAGCACTCATCTTGGGCATACAAAGGCCCATTGACCTCAATGTTGGAATTCTTAAAGCAGTAGGTGACTCAGAAATTGTCGTACGATAGGTACATGATACTATACATTGTGTTTCACCTCATCTAAAAGGTTATCAACAAGAGGTATGATGTTTTATTTCTCATTTCCATGATTTCGTTATTATTTATGTTCCTATAATGTGCAACACAACTACGAATGCATTAGCAAATTTTACTGTTAGGTTATCACCGCTTAAGGATGGATTTTCTATAGAAATTCTTTATAAACCATTTGTCCCTGACAATATCACTAACTTACACATTTTCAATGATTACCAATAGATACTGCACTTTATGGCAAATGTTGATGTATTAAGGATGCAACTATCGATGAATACGAGGACAATAAAGTGTTGCAGGATGTAGCTCGCGCAAAAAAGGAAAACCACGTGCCGAAAGGCATGGTATCACTGGAAAATTTGTATGACTTTCAGAATCATTTTTTAGGACTAATCAATGCAAAAACCCATAGTTCAACATTGTCGTATGAACAAATTAATCTTGGAACAGAAAAATATCTGAATTTTGTCAATCTTGGTACGTGTTGCACACCACAAGAGTGGCAAGCCTTCATCCTCTTATTTAAGTAGCACTAAGATGTTTTTTTTGGACATATGATGAGCTCAAAACTTATGACACGCAAATAATCCAACATGTCATTCAAATCAACTAAGGGGCCAAGCCTTTCCAACAAAATGTAATATCCCAAAATGGGAATACACATCAAATCCTGCTGAAATAATGCACTCCTTAGAAATTTGTGCACTGAAATGAGTTTGCAGCTCCTGGATCCCTTAGATCAATGGATCTAGTGTCTAGATCCAAAAGGAGAGCAAAAACAAATCAAAATAGGTGAGGTAAACAAACCTCCCACCACCTAGTATAACTAGAAAACACCCAAAGAGAAGGGCTGCAGGTATGTGCAACAAACTGCTTCAGAAATAACGCAGTTTTGAGAGCATGAGTAGGAGACCAATAATAAGGATAAACTTTTATATAAACAGCAGCAAATTAGATCCATAATGATGCCCTTACAGTTAACAACATTTTTATAAGAGCTGCAGCAGTTGTATATTACACTCCAGAACTAGAGTAGATCTCTATACAAAAGATCAAATCCATTTCAGATCTGTACACTAGAAATTCTCCTTTACAAGATCCCCTTGGGGTTTTGATCAAATCATGCAATACAGAGAGTAGATCTGAGATTAAAGCAGCAGATATGCAATATTATTCAGAAATTCCTGAAGATGTTTACAATATAAGTAGATCAAATTTATACAGAACATGGATCGGAAAGCTAATCCATGGATCACCATAGTGAAGGGAAAATCCCCAGCACCAGAGATCTCTCCTCAAAAAGTGGGTCAAAACACCCTGCAACTTCCTTCTTGCAAATAATGCAGTCCTAGAAGGGAAATTGCACTATAGGTTGAAGCACTGGGTTGGCCTGATGCCAAGATCTGAAATATCAACTCCAAAGGTTCAAAACTCTCTTGCCCATGGGATAGAAGACTTTCCCAGTGAAAAGAGGCCCTGAAATAGCCTAGATATGAGCAAATATAGCCTCCACTTGCTGCAGCTTGCAAGGACAACCAAACCCTCAACAGGATCTGCGTTGTAGTTGGAAGATGAGCTTGGCTAAATGCCTGATAGTGGATGAGATCAGTAAGACTCTTCCAAGAGATCCTCAATGGAAGAGGTGGGATTCCTGCATAGGAGCACCCAAGTGCTAAGCAACACTATTCTCAGCTAAACAACAAAGAATGGTATATGTCTAAACATAAAATATATTCAGAAATATACACAATCAAAAATATTCTTCTGTTGTCCTCCTCTTCCTCTTATAAGATGAAAGTCTTGTCAAACCCTAAACCATCTCAATGATTTAGGTGCATTCACATGAGAAGCCTCCAACTAAAACTGCATTGTACCTCTAGGAGATTCATTGTATCTAGACGGTGTTGTTGATTTGGTCTTGGTTGACTTGGTCAAATGCTCCAGTCTCTTTCACACCTAAGTGTGCTTATGTAAATAGCCCAGATTTGTCCATGTTCACATGTGGCATTGATTAATTTTGATGATTAGGAGTTTTATTGATCCTCCTTTACAGTTTTATTCATGAGACAAAATATTGAGACAAAATTGTATATTCCCATTAGCTTGGGCTAATTGGGAATATTACAGTCCTCCCCTCCAAAATGTTGCTTGTCCTCAAGCAAATGATAGGGTGAGTGCTACAACACTTCTCCTTCTTCATTGGTGACACCATCAACGATCAATATTTCATCATGAGCCAAGTGCTCACCAATCCAAGCCTCCATGAACTGTTCCTCCAAAATCATCATGAGATGTACAAAATCCATCCCACAAGGAGTCAAGAACTCAACAGAAAAAAACATGGTTGGTCCAATACTCTCTCTAAAGAATGTAGCATAAGGTGCATATATAGTTTCCATCCCATGGGGTACATACAAACTGCCCATCCTCCATACAATCCCATGAAAAGTACAACTATATCATCCAAGTATGGAAGCATAATTAGATACATACAAACAAAAATTTGAGCATGAGGAGGTGGATCAAAGTCCTACATAGGGTGCCAGTGCAGTGTATCTCCTGCCTGCATCATATTAAGGTATGGTAAGTGGTTTCCCCACCACTTACTTGTTGCACAAGTTATCTCACATTGGATGAAATTGTGAGATATGTTTGGTGCCTTTGGGAAGCACCTATCATGAAAAGGAATCTCCCTCTGCATAGCAAGGGAGTGGCCAAGTTCAGAAATTTCACTGGCCCAAAGTTTGCCATGAGATTCATATGATACAACACTCCTCTTGGGAGCCATGGCCTGCAACAACATGGTGAAAGAATACATCAAATCAGAAAATAAATCTTGCATTACATGATCAGATTTTTCACCATCAATGTTTCTTCTATACATGGAATTTTGCACAAATTTTTCTCCCTTTTCAAGAGAAGGAATAAATAACTGAAATTACTCTTGCATAGAGTCCTTTGGCTGCCCCAAATCCACATAGCCTTTTCATTCTAGAAAATTCTGATGTAGCTCTCCTCCAAAGCCTTCCCATTCAAAACATATCATGATAATGTTATAGATCTTCATAGAATAGGTAGGGCTGAAACAGAACTCCTTAAGGGCCCTCTGTAGCATTCTCTCCTTGAGCTTGGAGGCTCTAGGTAAGAAGATCCTATCATGATGATAGATTATTCCCTCATGATTTAGATAGCCCTCTTCATGCACCTAGTCATCAAGCATCATACAAGTGTAAAGATCCTTGGAATAATCCACCAACAACTGGGATTCCCAATATGGATCTACACTCCCTGACAAGGACAGCGTTGATGATGCATCAATAGGATTTTTTCCATGTTTTTTATCTCTTCTTTGACATTTCTTATGCCAAAGGTACAAGTAGGAAGGACATACCTCCCCTTTTCCTCCTCCAATAGCGCAGAATCAGAAATGAAGAATGGTGAGGATGATGAGAGAGGGAATTCTCCCTCCTTCTCGTGCTTTCTTAAGCCTCCCAGTGCTGTAGTTGTGTCTCCTAATTCTCCCTTCCCTCCTGGATCTGATTTTGGAGCATCAAGTAGTGAGATATCTCCCACTAAAACTGAATCTAGTGGCCTCCCTTATGGTTTTCCACTAGATGAGAGTGTCCCTTGCAAGAATCTCATGAACATGAGAGAAGGGACAGTGAGGTCCTTGCTTCCACTATGCAAATCCATCTCTATTTTCTGTGTGGAAGTGTTAGGTGAGGGGTAATAATGCATGCCTATGAACATTTGAGGTGTACCACTCTTCTTGTCCACCCATTCCATTTGCAAAGCCTCCCAATCAGTGGTGACTTTCCCCAATGTAATAAACCATTGAACACCCAAAATAACATTGGTGTCTAGTATGTCAAATACAAAGAAGTGATCCACCAAAGTGTAGGATCCCATGGTGACTAAAAGTGATGGGACATAATGCATGCATTGCATTGTTCTTGTTATCACACCCTAAATTTTCAAAACATCATTGTGTCAACTCTACTTTTGGTCATGGTTTCAAGTAGGTCTAAAGGTCATTATAGTCTTCATAAAGGGTAGGTCATAGTTTTAAAGGTCTTAAAAAGTCATTTTCCATTTCCAAATAAGGTCTTTAACTCTCATTCCATGGTTAAAAAGTCCCATTTTTCATTTAGGGGTCATTCCATTAGGTTTAGGGTTGAAATTCTGAAATCAGCCAAGGATCCACACTTTCATAGCGCCTCTAGTTCAAAAATGAGGAAATGCGCTACGAAAGCGCTGCTACTTTCGTAGCGCGCTACGAAACTGCTGTAGCAGCTTTTTCAGTCATGAAGAAAAACTTTGTTTTCTGGTTTTTGTAGTCAACTTCCAAGGGGGTTCCTGAGCAACTGAAAACATATTTTTGAAATATGAAAGAGGTTTTTGATTCCTAACATACCTAACTACAAAAACCTCTCTCAGTTTCTTCAAATTCATTATGAGGTGGGAGAAATTGATGACTCAACTTGCGCTATGAAACTGCTGAAAGTCATGAAGAGAAAAACTTTGTTTTCTAGTTTTAGCAGTCAAATTCAAGTTCAGTTTCTAGCCAAATAGAAAATTGCTTGGAATTATAAAATATTTTTCTCTTCATAAAATCTCCAGCTACAATAACCTATCTCAATTTTCTCACAAGTGTTACCAGTTGGGAGACACAAGCCTTTCTTTGAAGCCCTATTTTCAGAAAACAGAGTTTTCCTGTTTTACACATGTTTTTCAAAGACAGTTTCTGAAAAACAAGAGAAGTATTTCAAAAACCCAAGAGAGGTTTTTTTTTCAAGAAAAAATTTCCTACAAAAGCTTCCTTTAGTTTCTCAAAATAAATTATGGATGAGGAGATACAAGCTCTGTCTCAACACCTATTTTTCAGATAAAAACAGTAAAGCAAAATGACCAATTCATAGATGGAAGGTGACAAATTTTGATGAAGATCATGTTTTTAAGGTCAGGATACTATGTTTTTGAAATATTTACAATCCTCATAAGTTGTAAGCATCCCCAAGTGATAAATTTTGGAAACTTTTTTGAAAAATCTGCTTGCACAACAGTCTTCTAGCACATTTTCATATCAAGTTTTGGGGGAAGTTTGGTCAATTTTCATTTGAAATTGCTGGTGGAAGTATGCTAATGGCATATGAAGGTTTAATTGAAGAAAATAGGTCAAAATATGACTATAGAAAGAGCTAAACATTGCGCTACGAAAAGCGCTACAAAATTGAGCTTCTTTCGTAGCGCAGGTTTATCCTTAGTTTTTTTGCACCATTCGAAGTCTAGTTTCTGCATAGCTGGAGGTTTGAAGATAAATAGTAAATTTTTGAAAACATGACACATGTATAAAAGATTAATTAATGGTTAAAATTCTCAAAACAGATAAGGGAATCAAAGGGCTGAAAAACGGGAAAACATGTTTTCTAGTTTTTAGGAGAACATAATCATCAACAGCATGGTCACATCAAGTTAAAGGGTCAGCATCCAAATTTGACTTCATGGGATTGCAGATGGAAAAATATGTAATAATTATTAGATAAGGTTGTTAGGAGCATATTTAAAGAGTTTTAGTCCTATTTGTAATAGGACTCTGTTTTAGTTTTGTAGTTGTCTTATGTAATAAATACCATGTTATATGGTTAGGATAGGTGTCATAGGTAGGAATTTGAGGTGTCTAGCTGATGATAAGCTTATCTCATGATTTAAATGAACTATAAAATCAAAGGGTCGAATTAGCAAGGGGTTGGAGACTTCTTGGAAAAAATTGCTGATTTATGTAATTGATTGTGATCAGTAATGCATACAGGTTTTCTTCTTGATAGACCTGAGATTCTCATGGGGTTTTAATGCTTTATTGATCTACCTATTATGTTTAACTACTTGCAGTAGATCTCATTGCTATTACTCAAAATTCATAACCCTATGCTCTGACTTCCTTTAGTAATGAGATGATTGTGTTTTTCTGTGTTTTATGAGTGAATTGCCTTTGAACCACTAGCAGTAGATTTTATTGCTATTACTCAAAATTCATAACTCTATGCTCTAAATTCCTTTAGTAATGAAATGAATGTGTCAACCTATGTTCTTGAGTGAATTGTCTTTGTTTAAGACCCCTATTTGCCTCAGCTTCCATGTCAAGAAACCTTGCCACTAAACCTACTGATTTGTTAACTCCATAAGCCCAATGGTAGTATTAGCCTTCATCTTTTCAACCTGAAAATATACAAAATCAATACTTAGTTCATAGAGTTAGCCATCTATCTATATCTTTATTCCATATCATTAACCCTTGAGAGAGCCCTCTCAGGCTGAGGAGGCTAAGCCTCAGTCAAAATATTGGTTTGAAATAGTTACATTAAAGTTGTCTGATCAACAACCTATCAGGGTCAGATTTTGGTGATAACAGTTCTATCTCCTAGGAATAGAACAGAAAATCCCTCAAAGGTATCAGTGGGTATGGCCCTCCTTTGCACAAGAAGAGCATCAATAAAGTTGTGGGTGGCCTCACTGTCAATAAGAACAGATACCCTCTGATTCATGATTGAACCATGAACTCTTAGGGTCAAGTACTTAGGTACTCCCCTCAAAGATGCAAGAGTTCCTCCAATAGGAGAAAAATCTCCACTCCTATCTCCCGATGGTGATGGATCTCCCTTAACATTGTCAGCGATGTGACCTCTCCTTGGTTCATCCTCTTATTCTTCCTCCTCAACATCTGAGAAGACTTCTATGTAGTGTGCTTTCCCAGCAGCACATCTATGTCCAGGTGCCCATGATTCTTGGTAAGTGAAACATAGCCTCTTCTTCCTTAGCTCCCTTCAGAATTAAATATCAAGAGGCTTCTTGAATGAGCTCTCCTTGGAAGGAGCATCTTTCTCTTCCTTCCCTTTAGAAAGGTAAGAGGGCTTGTTCTGAAAGGTTTCCTTTGCTTTTGGAAAGGAATCTTGGAGGTCTATAGCCCTCTCAATGGCATCATGAAATGTAATGGGCTTGGTAGATTTAACCAACTCATGAAAAGGTTCATCCAAGCCATCGATGAAAATGTACACCCTCCTTGCTGCAGATAGATCAAGAACCATAACAGATAATCTCAGAAACTGAGAGATATAAGATTTTGCATTACCTAACTGCTTCAACTTCGCAAGGCTCATGAAAGGTGCTTCTAGATCCTTTCTGTCAAAACTCTCCACCAGTATTCTAGTAAATTCAGAATAGGCAGCCACATTGGCATGGCCCAATGTAGACAACCCATGGAACAACCAGTTGTGTGCTTCAGCTTCAAAGTGCAGTGCTGCAATCTTGATGGCTTCCATCTCAGGGAATTTGTTCAACTGAAAATAGATATCCAGCTTTTCTACCCATGCCTTGGCAGAACTTGTGGATGACCCATCAAACTTGGGTAAAAATAATCTGCCCATAGAGTGATGTCGATCATGATTCTGAGTGAATCCACCATCTCTATACTGATACCTTGGTCTTCTTTTGTCCTTGAGGTGAAAAAACTCTTGAAAACTCAGGTGGTCCTTGAATCTCTAATTCTGGAACTCATACTCTTAAAAATATTCTTCAAGGGATGCTTTCTCATGAGGTCCTTCATTATCCATAGCCAAGAAAGTAGGAATAGTAGAACATTGTGGAGCTTGTGGCTGGTTCACTGGTAGATCATTCCAGTGATGATACATGCTAGGGCTTTCACCGAGATGAAACCTCCTAGGAGACTCCTTGAGCCTGTCTAGTCTCATCTATTTGATCTCTCTAGCAAGATATTGCATAGCTACCAAAAGAGTTCTTGCAAACTCTTCTCCTTCTTTATCACTTCCAGTTTCAGGGGCTTTACCCTTGTCTTGATCATCGTTGGTGTAATCAAATTTCTTCTGGCTTCTATTCTGATACCTCTTTTCTCTCTCAGTAAGAGGCTCATCTTCTTCTAAGTTCATATTGGCTTTGGCTCTTCAATGAAAGAACAGGTTGTGCCAAGAAAGGAGCTTTGATACCACTGTAATATCCTAAAATGGGAATACACAACAAAGCCTGCTGAAATAACCCAATCCTTAGAAATATGTGCACTGAAATGAGTTTTCAGCTCCTAGATCCCTTAGATTAGTGGATCTAGTGTCTATATCCAAAAGGAGAGCAAAAACAAATCAAACTAGGTGAGATAAATAGACCTCCCACCACCTATTATAGCTGGAAAACACCCAAAGAGAAGGGTTGCAGCTATGTGCAACAAACTGCTTCCGAAATAACGCAGTTTTGAGAGCATGAGTAGGAGACCAATAATAAGGATCAAATTTTATATAAACAACAGAAAATCAGATCCATAATAATGCCCTTACAATATACAAAATAATGTAGAAGACAAAATAGAAGAAACTCCTCAAGAAAGAGGGCTGCAACACATGTATTGACTGCAAAATAGCTTAACATCGTTTTTATAAGAGCTGCAGTAGCTGTATATTACACTCCAAATATAGAGCATATCTTTGGACAAAATATCAGATCCATTTCATATCTGTACACTAGAAAGGCTCCTTTACAAGATCCCCTTGGGGTTTTGATCAAATCATGCAATACAGAGAGTAGATCTGAGATTAAAGTAGCAGATCTGCAATATTATTCAGAAATTCCTGAAGATGTTTACAATAGAATCAAATCAGATCTATACTAAACATGGATCATCAAGCTAATCCATGGATCACCATAGTGAAGGACAAAGCCCCAGCACTAGAGATATCTCCTCAAAAAGTGGGTCAAAACACCCTGCAACTTCCTTCTTGCAAATAACGCAGTCCTAGAAGGGAAATTTCACTATAGGTTGAAGCACTGGGTTGGCCTGACGCCAAGATCTAAAATATCAGCTTCAAAGGTTCAAAACTCTCTTGCCCATGGGATAAAAGACTTTCCCAGTGAAAAGAAGCCCTGAAATGGCCTAGATCTGAGTAGATCTAGCCTCCACTTGTTGCAGCTTGCAAGGACAACCAAACCCTCAACAGGATCTGCATTGTAGTTGGAAGATGAGCTTGGCCAAATGCCTGATAGTGGATGAGATCAACAAGACTCTTCCAAGAGATCCTCAATGGAAGAGGTGGGATTCCTACATAGGAGCACCCAAGTGCTAAGCAGCACTATTCTCAGCTAAACAACAGAGAATGGTATATGTCTGAATAGACAATATACTCAGAAATATACACAATCAACAACCTTCTTCTGTTGTCCTCCTCTTCCTCTTATAGGATGAAAGTCTTGTCAAACCCTAAATCATCTCAATGATTCAGCTGCGTTCACATGAGAAGCCTCCAACTAAAACTGCGTTGTACCTCTAGGAGATTCTCTGTATCTATACAGTGCTGTTGATTTGGTCCTGGTTGACTTGGTCAAATGCTCCAGTCTCTTTCACACCTAAGTGTGCTTATGTAAATAGCCCGGATTTGTCCATGTTAACATGTGGCATTGATTTATTTCACTGATTAAGAGTTTCATTGATCCTCCTTTACAGTTTTATTCATGAGACAAAATATTGAGACAAAATTGTATATTCCCATTAGCTTGGGCTAATTGGGAATATTACACAAAATTTGTGAAAGGTACATTAGACACTTTAGCCTCTTATTAAAAAAGGGTTGAGAAAACTACTACATGCTCAGATCATATATAAAGTGAAATATTTAACCTGGGTATCAAATCTAGTGGCAGTGATAAATAAGTCTACGGAAATTTGCGTGTGTGTTGATGTCCGGAAATTGAATCACGCCTCGGAAAAAGATAACTACCCTGTGTCGTTTATGGAATAGATACTACAAACAATATCAAGGCCAGAAATCTTCTCTTTGCTGGATGGTTATTTAGGTTACAACCAAGTTCTGGTCTCAGAGCCTAACAAACTTAGAACAACTTTTTGCACAAAGTGGGGCATGTTCGCATTTAGAAGAATTCCATTTGGGCTAGCCAATGTCGATGTGACATTTCAACGCACAATGGATATCACATTTCACGCACTTGTCGGGTAGAGCATATTATACTATCTTGACAATGTCAAGGTGTTTTCTAAGAAGAGATCAAACCACTTATGTTATTTGAAGAAATTTTTTGAGCGATGTTGAAAATATGGGATATCCCTTAATCCCAAGAAGAGAATATTTGCAATGTCTGAGGATAATATCTTAGGCCATATTATTGTGAAAAGTGGGATTAAAGTAGACCCAAAGAGGATCAAATAAATTACGCAGATTCCCTTCCTAGTGAACAATAAATATATGCAATCCTTCCTGGGGAAGATTAATTTTCTCTGCAAGTTCAACTCTAATTACATGTAAATTTCGAAACCTATATAGGAGATGGTAAAGAAGGATGCATTATAAAAGTGGGATAAAAGATAAAAAGATGTGTTTCCCCGTATCAAGCAAGCTATTGCAGAAGCACCAGCTTTTTACAACCCATATTTCAAGAAATATTTTCTGCTCTATAATTTCACTTTTGATACTTCTCTTGATTTTGTGCTCACACAAAAGGATGATGAAAACAACGAGCGGCCAATATATTTCATGATTTCCAACTACAAGGACCCAATATTAACTATCCCACCATTGATAAGAAGGAGTATGAAGTCTACAAGGCATTGAAATACTTTCGACCCTATCTCTTGAATAATCATTGCATTATGTTTGTTCCACACCCAAAATTCAGATAACTGTTAGTTCAACAAGATTTGGGTGAGAGGAGAGAGAACTGGATGACTGGTTTAAAATAGTATGACTTAGAGTTCAATCCAGTTCACATGATCAAGGGCCACTGTCTATGTCAGCTAGTAGTAGAAGTAGTGGAAGCAAATGAAGAAGAACCATCTGAACAGAAGCAAGAGATTGAAATGTATAATGTTGAGCGAGCTTCCCCTATTACCATCACAAATCTTAGTACGCATATATGCGCTAGTATCTTGAGCATGACAACTTTCCCTCTCACTTATCCACATAGTAGAAGAGGGCACTCAAACTTAAATCATTATCTTACCAATTGGTGCATGGGGTGATTTTCAGAAAGCATCATAATGGAGTATTGCTCAGGTGCCTGGAAGTGCACGAACTAGAGAGAGTATTGTGTGATCTCCCTGATGGACCAGTCGAGGGACACTTTTCAAGTGACACAACTACACATAAAGTTATGCGGGTTGGTTTCTATTGACCCTCTTTATTCAAATATGCTCACACCTATGCCTGCAAGCATTCGGTCTATCATAAAATTTTCAGCCAAAACAAGAAGTTAGGTGTCCTCCCATTGCAACCTAATGCAGTGGAAGAACCATTTCAACAATGGGGCATAGATTTTATTAGCAAAAAAATTATGCATTCATCAAAACAACACCACTACATCCTCACTACTACATACTAATCCACACAGTGGGCAGAAGTTGTTCCACTCAAATAGGTGAATGATCAAGAAGTAATCAACTTCCTTAAGCATAATATCATTTCCAGGTTCGACATTCTAACTTCACTTGTTTTTGAAAATGCAACATATTTTTCATCATTAATATTTTATTATTTTGCATTAGAAAAAGGAATTGTATTAAAACATTCAGTTAATTACTATCCACAGCGAAATGGTATTGTTGAGTCTACAAAAAAAAAATCTTATTTGTATCATTAAGAATACCATCTTCTCTGAACAAAGGAACTGGCACTTTGCTTTGTTAAATTCCCTATGGGATGATAGATTAATGTCAAATACCTCTTTGAATATGTCTCGTTACTTCCTGGTGTATGGAAAATAAGCCATCCTACCCCCAAACATTTACTTGCCTACCCTCCAACTTTCAAAACAATCCCAAGGCAAGTCATGCTTATTGGTTCAGCGTAGGATAAACACCCTTCACAAGCTGCAGGAAGAAAGAGTGAAAGAAAAAGAAAAAATTTCCCTTAACCAGAGTCGTATCAAGAGGTGGTTCTCTAATAAGTCTACAGGGAAGAATGAATTTAGTGTGGGTGACTTAGTCTTGAAGTGGGAAAAATCCCACAAGGATAAAGGTATACACACTAATTTTCAAAGCCCCTGGATTGGACCGTTCACCATACACAAAAATCTTGGCTAACACACATATCGTCTTCAATCACTAGATAGGAATATTGGCTCTCTTCTTGTTAATGGACAAGACTTGAAACATTATTTTCAATTATGATCTGGGGTTGTGCCCTACCCTATGTACATAGTTTCTTTTCTTGCTTGTTTGTTTAGTTTTGTGTTTTTTTTTTGTTATGTAAATAAGAGTCGTGCGTGAATGTGTTTTCTAACTTCTTTGTGTTTGGATGAATTAAAAATATTCTTGTGACACTACAACATTTGGCTAACCTTTGGCCCTCCTTATTTGTGTTGTTTACGTATTTTGGTCGATGAAGTTACAATGGAAAATATGATATGTCTGTAAGGAGAGTTTTGGTCAAACCATGATACTTGTGTCTATTCAGGAAACCTTATGCCCACACTTAGTTTTTTATGCTTCGGTGTTTTCACGCTCATCCAATCAAAAGAAGAGGAAAAGGGGAAAAGATAAATGAGAAAACCTAAATTAGTTGTCTCTATATGCTTCTATGAAGGAACAACCCTCCTTATCTCATTAAGTTAAGATCCCTCTTCCACCCATAAAATGAATAAGTGCCAATGCATAATCCTATTTAAATATATAAATAAAGGTGAAATACGAGAAAGGCTTCCTGCGCAGAGGGGTCAAGCAAGTTACTTTGTCAGGGTATTGACCAGGCTCGCTGACTACGAAGAAATTTTTGTGTTCATGTAGTGACTCCGTCGGGGTATTGTATAGGCATGCTCACATCAGAGCAACACCAGAGATGAAAAATTATACTCTTAAAATCTAAAGCTCACGAACTTCACTACCCTTTCCAATTTGAAACATTGTGATATTGGTTAATCTTATGTTTTGTTCAACCGAGAAGGTACAAAGGGGACCATGTTTATTCATGGGGTAAGTGGGGAGGCCAGAATGACCTACTTGATGAATCAATACTCCCTGAAGAACTAAGACTCTGCACAGAAGATTCAACCAAGACAAAGAAGCTAGAATTCTACCAATGTGTCACCAAGTGTTTTCACTACTACAACACCCTCCAAAATTTTTGCGGCACCAAATTTCAGAGCCTAACTTGGTCTTGTATATTGTCATCGCAAACATCGAAATCCATTCCATGTGTTTTCTTTAAGTGCATTGTTCCCTTTTGCGAGAAAATAAAAATGACATATTTTCACATGTTAAGCATCACACAATGTATATAAGCTTGTTTTGGTGGTTTCAAGGGGTTATCTTTGTGAAAAAGAGTTGATCCTACCATGTAAACATCTATTGCACTCATTCAGAAATTTGTAAGCATTGTCACAGAAGTTTTTTCATGGTCGTTGCAAATTGTATATTTAGTGTTGCACTTGTCATACTTCATCGATGATCTATGTATCCTGGATTATCTATTTTGTTGTGTCGTCAAGTATTATAAGTGTGTTATCACAATCAAGTTTTATCATTGTTCACATTAGGCTCACTTATCCTGCACTTATTCAATTTCTGAAAGCTCTCTAATCAAGAAACTTAGCCTCATCTCACCTTCCTGAATTGTGCATTACATAGTCTCAACCCTCTGTTTGTGGCCCTGCCTCTTGGCATTGCACAATGCGCAATTCCTGCCTCCCTATACTGTGAACTGTGTAGTTTCAGTGCTCAATATCAGACCTTGGCCTCCAAAATTGTGCAATACATCCCTCCAGCCTAGCCTCAACTGCACATTGTGTAATATCTGACCTCAAGCTTAGCCCTTGAGATCTTGAGCTGCGTAATCACCCAACTCCCTATGCTTTCCAGAACTGCGCAATAGGCTAAATCATTTCCCAACCGCTTAGCTTGGCTCATTGAGCTCCTAGATTGCGTAGTTTTCTTCCTCAATCCAGCCTAAACTACGTATTTCACGGTCTCAAGGCTCAAGCTTCACCCCTGACTGCTTGAAATTTTAAATTTCACAATCACTGAGCCTCTCTCTCTTAGCCTGCCATCTGATTCTGGCTTAGTCAATGAATCAACATGCACCATCTTAGACTAGATATTTATCGGACTGATGTCATCTCGCCATGAGTGAATTATAGATGCAAGTAACCTACCATACCATCACAGGATGATAAAGAATGAGATCGAGAAGGGAAGCATGTTTAAAGACATCTTTTTAGCTAATTATGCAAGCTGGTCAATCAAGAGAGATCAAAGGGACACTAGTTTGCGACCGCAGCTGAAGACCCAATATCACTGGAGAATCCTTACCTCTAAGCCATATGGATGTGGACAGAATAGTATCCTCAAGAAGACACATAGCAAGGAGAAAAAGTAATGGCTTAACATTGCCATTTCATCAAGAAGTCCATGTCAGAAATTTCATGTCATATCATGTCATGTGTCGTCATCACATGCCACATCAATATTGTGGATTATGTAATTTATGATTCGAAAATGTATTGTAAAGTGGAAGTACAAAGGAAATGTATAGAATATGAAGAGTTATGTAAAGTTGAAAAGGCATAGGAATTCAAACAATCATTAGGGTAGTCAAAGAATCATTAGGAAGGTGAACCATCACCTCCCCATTGGTTATATAAACACCCTCATTATATGAGCAAAGTACTTTTCACCTTGGCTCCTCTTGCAACGAATTAGAGAGACAAGCTAGTTCTTTTGAGAAGCAAGGAGTGGCTCTGACGCTCCACTATTAGAGCTAGTGGTGCTCATTGTACATGTGTCTTGGAAATTTTACTTAATATCAAAAGCCTCATGGCTAGCATGTTCTTCATGCATGGATTATGAATATTTGTAAGATTATTCTGTGGATGTTTGTAATTCATGATTTCTTTCATCTGTGATAAATTAGTTGAACTATTTCAGTTATTTTAGTACTTATCATATTGAGAATGTGTTGTAATGGTCGCTATAGTTGTTGCATCCTTGTGGACTATTCTGTTGGATATTAGACATATCTTTCTTGTTGTATTGGTTGTAATGATCGTCACGTCTTTGTGGAATATTCCATTGGATGTTGGATAGGTCCTTCTTGTTCATGTGTGTCTCTACTAGGGTGGTACTATTACCTCTCTCTTAGGGGCTCACTTTTATTTCTCCCTTTGCAATAGAATAACCTTGACACACCTACAACCAAACACTCACCAGGCACACTTACTTTCTTTTCTAAGAGACATTTGTACTCCTCTCTCTTTTTGATAGTTAGAGCCAAGGAAAATCTTTAATAAACCGGCAACCAGGCCATATTTTGGATGGGGCTCCTATCCCAAACAGTGTAAGGTCTAATTGGGACCACATATCGAGGAGACCCCTTGAATGTTGGTGGGTCTAGCACTGTCAGCACCACCAAATGATCCAACATTTCTATATCTCTTCCACTTAAACAAAAATGTACAAGAACATAATGAAAAAATGTTGCCACTCATCAATACATAAACAATCACATTAAATGCACATGATCAACGAACCAAATCAATATATGAAAATTGTAATAAAAATATGAAAATGAAATTTCTAGCTTCCATTGTGCTCAAAGAAAACATGCTTGTTGAATTGATTGGCAGAAATTATGACATATAAGATGGCTTGGTTAATGGTGCTAAAGGAAATTTCAAGGCATCTACAATAATTGAAAACAATGCCATTTGGATTGAATTTTCCAATCCAAAAATTGGAAATGTATAATGAATAAAGATTCAACACTTGTTCAAAGATGGAATGATGCCTACTTAGACACCTATTATAAGTGTTTGTAAGCATCACGATTCAAACAACAAATTTTTTTTCAAAAGACATCAATTCCTTTTTCAACTGTCGTGTGCAAGAACTAAACATCAATCATAGGGCTTGACCATGGATAGACTGGGTTTTGACCTAAAAGGATTCAAACAACAAGGCCTTGTTCACACTGCACTATCATGTGTCAAGGATATGATATCTTTGTATCTATTAAACAAATTGTAGCCAACAAACTTCTCTTTCTATGAAAAAATTGTCTTTGAACTACAAATACTTAAGAAAAAAGTGTCTTATCAAATTGAATACAACCTGCATTCAACTCAAACAAAGAACTTCTTGACAATATGCTCATTGAACACACGTAGCTTCTCATTTAATTTTGAAGATATTGTTGTTGAATATGATTTGGTGAGAGCTTACATCCTTTGTTTTTAGGAAACAAAAACAAATTTTCCTCCATCAAATGCAATGTTTGAAAAAATATATGGCTATATACATCTATTGCATCTTCATGGGATTCAAACATACTACACAAAAAATAGCACAATTCACAACCAATTCTCTTATAGAACAAACAACATTAAATTGACAATTGCAACTTTCCATTTTGAAGAAAAAACCATTACACTTGCAAATGTATGTTTTACTCCAAATACAAAAATTGAATAAATCATTGATTTCATCAAGTTCATTATAAAACATGCAATGAGGAAATATCCAATTGTGCTTGTAGGTGATTTTAGCTTGGACATGTTGCAGAAAAACCATCAACAAAAAAATCTATTTCTGTTTATGCAAAACAACAACTTAAATTTCCATATAACAAAACCAATAATTGATTATGGCTCTATGATTGACCACTTTTGGAAAAATTTCCAAGGTACTAGAGTTATGTTCCATGTCTTTGATACCTATTGGACAAATCATCACATTATTTGCATCAATATAGGTTTATTTCTCTCTTAGCCCATTTTTCCAATGTTCACATGTGTGAGCCGAAAAAGTTTGAAGCTCGTATCAAATATAATATTTACAAATATCCAACATAGACATATGCACTTTTTTGAAAAAATATTGGCATTTATATTCACCAAATATTTGTAGTAACATGCCAATATTTTCTTGTTTCAATTTATGAATAGAACAATTTTTCAAAATAAACATGTGAAGATTCAAACATCTAGTTATTAGAAATTGAAATGTAAAAATGCATGCACAATAGCTACAGTTCACATGTCTCTGTCACCACATCACTTTGATTACAAATAGTTGTTTTAACATCAATCTAATGCATACTTATCTCAAAATATTCAACATTCAAAATTTTGAAATGAATGGCTCTTTGTTTGAATTTAGTGTACTGAATCCCTTATATACTACTATCCAATAATCATTGTCTCACAATGGCCTAAAAAAAAACTTGTCACAAAGATCCATTTAAAAAAAAAAAAGGAGAAGGTAAGTGAAAGTAGCACTTGCTCTATGGTAAGCAACGTTTTCTACATTGATAATTGCTAAATTTTTACCCACACACTCATAGGATTATGAGAAATACGCACAAATAACTTTTTATATAATTATACTACACTTTAGCTAATTGATTTTCTTCTCTTGCAGTAGGTTATTGGCTTCCTTCAAAACAAGATGGAAAGCAACAACACATATTCTTATATTCCCCATGAACAAACAACAAAAGATAAAAAGACAAAAGGGTAAGATTACTTTCCTAAATTGAATATTTGTAACTCTGTTAACTATTGTTCTTATAGATCAATTCCAATTTTATGAAAAACAAATTACTTGATTTCACATATGCACAAACTAAACATTGTGCAAACACCCCATGCTCAATTATACAATTGTGCACAGGAGCACCAGCAAGTTTTTTTGCAAGATATATACTCATAGTATATGGTCCTGTTCAAACCAAGAATTCTAATTCACCAGTCAAAGCACAACATGTACATGCAAACCTTAATGAAAAATATTGACAATTGACCATCACAATCAACATAAGAAATAATCTTATAGATAAATTTTGCGACATTTTCTTCCCTGGAAGCAAAATTTGTTTCAAAGAATTTGGAATAAGAAAAAAAGGAATATATGAAAGAGGAAACTCATAATGTTTCATAGTGTTACATAAAAAAACCATAGTCCAAAAAATACCTCAAGTTTGTAAGAATTATAGATTGGCACCAGACACAACAATACAGAATCTTGTTGTGTCAACTAAAGCATATCGAGTTGGTTCTATAATAGGTGCAATTATATCATGTCACCAAAACAATAGAAAATTTGAACTTCATATCAAAGATGGTAAAAGCACAAATGATACAATATTTGTAAGTCTATTGTTCTAGTAAAACACTCCTTAGTTCCTATTGCAAATCCATTAACAACTATTTCCATGATTTTCCTTTTGCTAACAACTTACACAGGAAAAATAATTTTCTTTGAAACTTTCCAAATTAATTAATAATCCTACTCATGATCTTCTCTAATGCACAACAAGTTCAACTCAATGAATACCACAAAGAACATTTCCCAACCATTAAATATCAATTAGCATCGAAAAACACACCACTCTATTTATTCAAAAGAATTTTCAGGAACAACCCAAAATGATGTCGGATGTTACAATTTTCAACAACAACATTCATTGATGTTCTCAATGATAGTTGCGCAAAGACGCATTTGTTATCTCTCATCAAATCGATAAATGTGGTAATTAGCAAAACTTTTTTATTTATTTTTTACCATTTAATGTATACATAATGATTTTTCCAAAACCCTATTATTGTGTTCATGAGAACATGATATTTCTCAACTGTTAGAGTTTCTTTTGAAACATATGCAATGAATACTTAGAGAAAAAAATGTCTTCTCACCATCCTATCAACAAATTTGTAGTAAGGGTACATATACCATGCTTCCTAATTCCTCAACTTGCACATTTTGTAAGGAAAGTACATAATCATGTTATTATCTCAATGTGGAATGCACATTGGAAACAAATAATGAAAAAATAGTTTTCATATTGAAAATGCCACAACTACAAGAATGTTGTCCAACCATTGTTGAGACAATTTTTCAACAATATCTCGAGAACATATCATCTACAGTATTTTCCCTAAAAAAAGCTTAAATTTATCCCATGGAATTTTCACCATGACACTTGATAACATCATCACTGAAATCATGTTGGCAAGGAAAAAGGTCTCTTAAGCAAGACCCAGGTTTGGATTAGAGGCCAACAAGGATTTCCGCTATGCACCACGCCAACATTTTCACCCTGCTCCGAGGAGCAGAGAGTCTCACCCGAGGCGTTCCGTGACCTTACTATGGTTGGGAGTGGATGGATATCAGTCTAGAAGATTAATTATGTATGAACCAAAACTATATCAGAGCTTAAGCAAACACAACACTAACTGGGTGATATTCCTTAGAAGCGAATTCAGAAAGACAGTCAATAAAATTTTAAAAAACTACCATACTAATAAATCTGGATTACAACATATATTGGGAACATCAAACTCTGATCATACTATAATTCACTTATCGGCAACAGACCATTACAACGCTCTTTAACATGAGCTTTAACCGAATAAATTACAAAGAAGTCCTATCCAGTGGATTAGAACATAAAGATAGAGAATGGAACAACATGAACAGAGCTCTCCTATGGCTCCTGTTCTTTCATTCCTCATGTGCCAACCTCTTTTCTCCTTTGGCCGGCTACCTATTTGTTCTGTTGCCAATGCAACTGATAGTTCTTCCTTTCTTCTCGCTTGATTGTCTTCTGCTTCTCTCTGTTCATCGGGATTTCTACTGCTTGTCTCCTGCTACGTTCTTCTACCATCTGTGCTTGCTCCCACAATAGCCGTGCCACCTTTTCTTCATTCCTTCGCAACCTTTACAGCTCCCTGCCTATCGTGGTTGCGTCTCGCCATGTACTATCCGCAACTCAAAATTGTTTGATTTCAAAACAAGGTCCCCAACAGGCCCTGACCACAACCTATTTACTCGCCTCGTGTCAATTGCTTTTCATTGTCTCTATTTCCATCGATCCGCTCGGCCCTGTGTTCTACTCTGCTTGTCCCCTTTCTCCCGACTATCCAAATAAGGGCCCCAATTCTGGGACCTGTGTTAGAGTTGATGCCTTGAGCTCTTCAAAGGTCATTAAGGCATGATGCCATCCTTGCATGAGCGAGTCAGTTTTCATTGTGACCTACACTACCGCGTCCTCCCCTAAAACAGATGGCAGGCTACCAAAAACATTTTGGATTTTCGTATCGGCCTCAAAGACCAGTTGTTGCATTGTTTGGGCGCTAGTTTTTATCGGCTATCTCAATTCCCGGAGGGCTTTCTTTGCTGCAGTTGAGTTTTCTTCAATCTGCTGTATCTGGACCTCCAAAGCGTCCGCTTGAGCATATAGTTGGTCGAGTCCAGTAGGGTTTATGGCCTCCTGGATCTCCCTTGATGCTTTTTGTAGCTGTAATGAAACCAGTTGAGACTTCAGTGTGAGCGATGTCGAACATTCCTGTAGACCCTTCAGTAGGTCATACACTTCTTTAGCTATAGTACTCATAACTTCCTGCATTTTTGTCACCTGGCTCTGTCTCTCTGATATCTGCTCTGAGTATACAACTCTTGGGTCTGGCAATGTGGGTCGGGCTACCAATGCTGCTCTGAGTTCCTCATTTTCCTGATGGAGGTTCGAACATGCCACCCTTATGTGAAACGCGCATTCGACTATATCATTCTTCTTTATCCCTTCTGGTATTCAGTTTTTTTTGGCTGTTACTGTGGGCCAAACGTCCCGGAATATTCTTGTCACTGTCTCCATTTTTTCTTGTAGATTACCCTTTTCTGTCCTCAGTTATTCACGCTCTTCAGTAACCGTGTTGAATTGTAATTGTCGTTATTTGCATCTTTGCTGGAGCTCTGAATGAAGCCCTTTTGCTTGTTGTGTTGATCTCTAAATTAAATGGTATAGTTGGGTTGTTCCCCATGTCTCCATTCTCTCAGCATCAAATTTTCCCTGAACTGGTCGTCGTGGTCCATGACACATCTCCGAAGAATATGGTCTAGTCCCATCTTATATAGGTGTCCTGCTATGAGTTATTATTCTGTAGCTCGAACTACCAGGTGTCTTTTTTGGACTGATGTATATTCCTGTGGACACTGCCCCGTCATGAGGTAGGTTGCTATCTAGTCCAAATATTATGGGATGGATTCTACTCTGAAAAGATCAGCGTCTGGTAACTGATCGTCTAGAGATCCTCCATTTTTTCCATTCTTTAGTCGAGACAGGTGATCAGGCCTTACGTTCAATCTTCCGGGATTTACAATCACCTCAAAGGTGAACTCCTGGAAGAGTAGGAGCCATCTACAGATTCTTCCTTCCAAGACTGGTTTGTTTACCAAATATTTCAAAGCTGAGTGGTCTGTGAAAAATTTAAACATACCTCCCAACAGGTAGTGGCAGAACATTTGAAGGGAATGCACCATTACCAATGCATCCTGCTCTATTGTGGTGTAGTTTTTTTCTGCTGTGGACAATTTCTGACTTGCAAAAAATACTGGGTGGTCAACTGAAGTGTCCCCTGGTTGTGCCAAGACTGCTCCAAGTGCAATGCTAGAAGCATCAATGTGCACATGAAATTGTTTGTCCCAATTTGGGTGAACTAATATTGGCGCACTTGCTAGTTTTTCTTTTAGGGTATTCAGGGTTGTTCTGCAACTCTCTGTCCAGTGAAATTTCTCAGACTTCCGCAATAGCTTCTCTAAAGGGGTTTTTATCTTCGCATAGTTGCAGATAAATTTCCAGTAGTAACCTATGTGGCCCAATAGTGATCTCAACTGTTTTACTATTTTTGGTGCCTCCATGTTGACTATCACTGCTACTTTGGCTGGGTCCATGCAAACTCCTTGGGTACATACCACATGTCCTAGCAGTGTTCCAAACGGTACTGCAAAGATACACTTCTTTAGGTTCAACGAAATCTGAAGTTGCCTACGCTTATAAAAAATTATTCTTAATAACGTTGCATGGTCTTTTAATAAGCTGTAGACTATCCAGTCATCCATGTAGACCTCTAAGAACTTGTGGATGTACTCCCGGAAAGCAGCTATCACAATACGAGAAAATACTACAGGTGCATTTTTCAATCCGAATGGCATCACATTATATGCAAAATAGCCCCATTTGGTGGTGAATGTTGTCTTTTTCTTATCTTCCTCTGATATCTGTACTTGATGGTATCCTGATAATCCATCAGTGAACAAATATGCTTCATTTCCTACAACATTGTCTAGGACCTCATCACTAAACAGAGTGGGAAATGGGTTATGGATATAGGCATTGTTTAAGCTCTTGTAATCGACACAGAATCGAATCTTAGACTTCTCCTTTTTATTTTTTATAACTATAGGACTTACCCACTCTGCTTCCTCTACTAGGAAAATTAATCCGTCCTTTAACATCTTGTCGATCTGTGCCTTAAATTTTTCCTTCACTCTTGGATTCATACGATATGGTCTATGTTTCACAGGTCTTGCATCGAGCTTCAATATTATCCGCATCTCCCCCATATCCCCTTTTATTCCCTTTATATCTGCTACCGATGAAGGGAACAAGTCTTCATATTTCTATAGCAGACTATATATCTCCCTAGTTGTCTGTTCATCCCAATAATCTCCAATTGTCGCTAGTTTTGGCTTATCTTTCATTCCAATATTTAGTTTATTGGTTTCTAATGGTAGCAGGTGAATCCCTTATGTCATTGGTTCTTCTTTGATATCCCTCTCCCCTTCCGTCTCTTAGAAATACAGATGCCTGAGATCTTCTAGATTATCATCATCCATTTCACTGTTTATCTTTTGACATGCTACCTTTTGTCTGACGCCAAGGTTCGGAAGCAGCTGCTCATCCTCCTTTTGAATTTCTGGGAAGAATAGTACCTTCTTTATAGCCTGAAAATCCTGTGTGATCGGTTTCGTTTTTCCTTCGAACAAGAAGCATTGTGTGAATTTATCCACAACTTCTCGCCATATGCTAGTCCCTCTTTTCTTTTCTTCCGTCAGGTACCAGGCCTGTGGAATCAAGTCTAGAGAGTGGATAAATCTATGTTCCCATAGCTCTTCTAGATATCCTGCAGTTCTCCATTGATCCGCACATTCCTTCAAATGGTTTATGGGGTCTGAGTCCCCTTGTTGTTTCTCTTTAACCTGAGGTCCTTCCTCTTCCTTAAATATCACTTTCAATGCTTGCGCAACTCTTCCCCATTGTGATAGTGAGTTGGAGTGGTTACTCCACCATATTTCCAATGTGGACTGTAACGCCATGTCCATTTTTGGTACCCTATGTCCTTCTGGTACCCTATCTTCTGTTTCTATTATGAAAATGTTTACATTTTTCATATTGGATAAAGTTGGGTAATTCCTTACCTTAGTCCCGATCTAATTGATTCTTCCGACGTTGGCGCATCTCCTTGTATTGGTATCATACCCTCCCTACTGCCAATCATCCCAAGCTATTTTTGAGCCTAATTCTGAGCTTTGGATGCTTCTCCAGCTTACAGAGCCGCCTGTTGTTGGGTTGATGTAATCTTCCCTTCTTCCTGCAGTCATTTGATAAAGATGGCCCATTAGTTGAACATCTTCTCTATTGTCTATAGTCTCTGTGTATCTTGAACCTTGATATGGGTCGAGTGCCTGAGTGACTCTAACCTCCCTGTCTTCAAAGATCATCAGTTCTTTCTTTAGATCTATTATTGCATAATTTTCAAAGGCCCAGTCAATTCCCAACAATGCAGGATAAGGATCTTTATCCCCCATGATGTCGATGACCTCAAAGTCCGTATATGTCTTTACTCCTGCAATATCAACTTCAACTTCCTCCAGTTTTCCTATGGGCACAATGCAGTACTGTTTCGCCATCCGAATTTGGATTGGTGAGTATGTTAACCTTGGATTTCCTAATGCTTCCCAGGTTTTTCTTGGTAAAATATTGACATCGGATCCCAAATCAAGCAGGGTTTCTTTAATTTGGAAACCCACAACCTGGGTGTTTACTTGGAATTATTTTCCTATCCTTCTTTTATTTATTTTCACCCTCTGTACATACTTCTAGGTTGCGTCGGATGATTCCCTTGATCTTGTGTTCTTCTGCACCACTCCTTCCAGGTTCTGCTTTACCTGCTCCAACATTGGTGCATTGTTAATAATCTTCAGGAATAGATGGAACCATTATTGAATGATAGTACTTGAATTGGCTTGGTTTTCATTGTTTTCCTATGTTTGTTGTAACTCAATACCTTTGTTTCCCCCCAACTGGGCAAATGTTTCTACTGCCTCTTGGAAAAATTGCTTCTGTATTTCCCGTTTGATCAGCGGTTTTGGGGATGCTGGCCTGACCAATTTTATCAGGTCCACTGTATGTGCATATTCCCCCGTTCTCTTGCCTCCTCATGTCACTATTTCCATGTTTTGCATTGTCTGAGTCTCCATTATCCTGGGCTCTGCATTTACTAGATTTGTTCCCCTTTGTCTAGTTCTTTCCTTCCATATTTTAATGAGCTCAAGGAAATATTTTGTTGTGTGCATGTTAATCCGGCACTGGGAACACCAGGGTCTTCTAGGAAGTGGACATTTGTAATATTCCAAAATTGGAATAGCTCAGCAAGCCTACTAAAATAACGCACTCCTGAGAATTCTATGCATAGAAATGATTTTTCAGCTCCTGGATCCCTTATATCAACTCATCTAAGATCTAAATCCAAAAGGAGAGCAAAAACAAATCAAACTAGGTGGGTTAAATAGATCTCCCACAAACTAGTCTAGCTGAAAATCACCCAAAGAGAGGGGTTGCAGCTATATGCAAAGGACTGCTTCAAAAATAATGTAGATCCACTGAAGCAAATAAATAGGCTGATACGGAGGTTCAAAGATCAGATGTATAACAGCAAATCAGATGTACATTACATCTCATACATTGTACAAGAGAAAACATGGAACTATACAGGAAAAATCCTCACAAATTAGGTGCCACAACCATAAGAAAAGCCTGCAAAAACTTGACAGCATTATTTTAATGGGCTGAAGCAGTATTTTATTAATCCTTAGATCTAGAGAAGATATTTACATAAAAATATAGATCTGTGTACAAGACAGGCTCATCTATACATTCCCCTTGGGGTTTTGTGCAAAACATGAAGCACAGAGAGTAGATCTGAGATCTAAAGTTCCAGATCTACAGAATTATTAAGAAATTTCTGAATCAAACAATAGGACAGCAGATTAGATCTGAAACAAACATGGATTGGATGGCTAATCCATGGATCACCACAGTGAGAGGAAGAATCCTAACACCGAAGACCTCTCCTCCAAAATGCAGACAAAACACCCTGCAACTTCTCCTTTGCAAATAATGCAGTCCAGGGAGAGAAAATATGATGTAGGCTCTGATAATCCTTTGGCCTAATTCCAAGTTCTGGATCTGAAGCTCAATCAGCTAATGCACTCTTCCGGGAGGTTAAAAGACACACTCACTGAGAAGAGCCACTAGTATATACTAGATCTGAGCAGATCTAGTGTCTTCCATTGTTGCAACTCACAAGGACAACCTAACCCTCAATAGGATCAGCATTGTAGATGTAAGGTGAAGCTTGGCCCAAGCATTATAGTGGACAATACAGAACAAGTCTCCTCTAAGAGCTGCTCAAGGAAGGAGGTGGGAATCCTAAACAAGAAAGCCCAACAAGGGATGTCTAAGCAAACAATACCTTCAGAAAATAACATCTTCAATCAACCCTTTCATGCTGCCCTCCTCTTCCTTTTATAAGATTGGAGTCTTGCCAAAACCTAAACCACTTCATTAGTTTAGCTCCTTTCACATGTAGGATCTCCTTCTAGAACTGTGTTGTCCCTCTAGGTGTTGGTCGGATAAATCGATCTTACAGACAAGATCAATCTCCCTAGTATCAGAAGATGGTCTATCAACAAACGGACAATTAAATCTATCTTTCTCTAGATATATAACGATTTAGAAGTAAATGCTACAAAGGTGTTAAGATCCTACCTCGATCCAACGCTTGTTTTTAGTTGTCTTCTTTCAGTCGCCCGAAAGAGTTACGTTCGAAGACCTGCATTCACAAACAAAAAAACATCAAATATCACCTGCATAGCATATATTCATAAATCATATCCATTATGGTGATCAAGGAATCCATAAAATAAACAATCATATGACAGCTTATTGAGAAAAACAAACTTATTTGTATTAACTTTGAAATAGTAGAAGAACCTTACAACCTTTTTAGCCTTGATGTTGAACAGGTCCTCCCGGGGTCCGAAGTAGGAATTTCCTCTACTTTGATAGGTCTTGCACTCTTCCAACTGAGATACATACAGGTATGTAATCTTTCCTCATAAAATCTCAACTAAAGGAGTCTAAGTTCGACCAGCACTTTACCTCAAATAACAGTAAATCTTGAACTCCCTTTGAGGCTGCCCAAGGCCTCTTTTTATAGTGAAAAATAGGAGGTTATAGTTCCAATTATGAAGGGATAAAGTCCTCCTTCAAAGGGATAAGCTCCTCACATCAAGGGGTAAGCTCCTTAAGGCAAGGGATACCTGAACCTGAAAAGAGCGGTTCAGCCACAGCAAGATTCCTTCCAGAGGCTTCTATAAATTACTGAAAGTGAGCTTTTTGAGTTTACTTGTGCCTTTTTAATCTTTTACAGGGGTTTCCACCCTTAACACGGAGAAAGTGCAGTCAGGTTCGTAGGATACATGACCATTAGGTGTGGGACCGCAGGTAAGACAAAGAGAAAGTGCGATACTAGAGTTTTAGAGACTTTTGAGAGCTTTCTCTTATTTTTTAAGGCTTGACATGAAGAACTAATGTTTTAGACTTGCAAAGGAGGAAAGTATGATTGATAATTAACTCATACAGATAGCAGAATGTCAAAGTGAAAATTTTTAGTGCAACATATTTCCCCCTAAAGTGTGAAGTCTGTAATAGATGAAGATAGAGTCTGTCATGTATGAAGAGTGAAGTACTTTGTCATTTCAAGGATCATCCTGTGGACACCCTAGTCAGAACCTATAAAAATATTCAATGCAAAATATATATATGTAGACATATCATCGCTGAGGTAGGAATTCCCATACTCAGATCAAAACTAACTAGAAAACTGACTTAAACTATTCTGATACAGGAATGATTTTCAATACATCAACAGTATAGACATGTGTAGACACAATATGGACGCAGCCATCTGGTTATGAATAGTCCACTGTATAAATAAATAACAAAATTCCTCACAACCTGGATGGTAGAAACTAGATCCAGGGTCTTGATTTACGCTTCTCGAACTAGTACGATTCTATCCATGTGAATGAATGTATCGAAGTCAAACATGGTAGAAACCACTTGATTAACAGTCAATGATGTGAACTGTTAACAAGTGTGAGAGTAACCACCAGTAATGTCAATGGCCCTCAAAGTACTCATTACAATCCATGAAATGTGAATGAATGAGCTGAAGTCGAACATGTCACGGAATCATTCGATCGAAGGTCAATGATGCAACCTGTCGTCGAAGGCGAGAAACCTGCCATTGCGGCATGCATATTTCAAGGTACTGGTGATTTCTATATCAATTTCCTAGATAATGAGCTATCATCGATAGAAAGTGATCCGTCATAGGCAAGCCCAAAACATGAAATCATAGATCAAGTTTTGAAGAAATATATTGACAAGGAGTGACTCAAGGATGGTCAAAATGGAAGACAAATATCTTGCAGATGAATGGTTTATTTGAACTGACCTCTTGAACACATAACGACACTACAGATGGCTTGGTGACAATTGACCCAAAGCTAATACCCAGAAACTGACTGAAGACTTTCAATATGGTTTGATTAACTGTTAGGAAAAGGATTTTCCCAACCCAGGTGAACAAAAGTGTCGTGTTCAAGAGTGGTTAATGGTTTTCCAAATAGTCAAAATGTAACAAACAGGTTCGTTTTTTTCTCTTTTCCCCCACCATTTCTGGCAAGTACCTCTTTATTTTTGACAAGCTTGAGGAGGATAACATTTGCTTGTTTATAAGCTCATCCTTCGGATGAGTCCAACTTAGTTTAAGATTCGAACCCTAAGGAGTGGTTCGTTCCTGCTTAAAAATTGAACAGGTCATTTACTGTTAAATTTTAATGAGTCCAGTATAGGAGAAACTCAGTGTTTTTCAATTTTAGGGAGTTAGAAGAAAAACTTAAGAAAACTCCATGGGTGTAATTTTCGTAAAATTAGTCTCTCGAGCCCGAAAAAGGATAAAAAAATGCGGGAGAGAACTCTATTGACCGTAATTAGTCAACGTATACCTTTTTCATAAATAGTCCATTTCAGTCCATAAAAGGGTAAACTTATACTGAAAGGACGATCATTCATTTATTTTAACGAGTTCGAATAATCAAGTGCTTGGAAATCTTTTCAATTTTCGAGAGTTTGAAAAGGGCTTAAAAGAGGACTCCGGGTTTTCGCTTTTTCGTAGATTTTTTGAAAGAGTCCGAAAAAGTGATAAAAATATGCTTTTTGTCGAAAAATGATCAATTTTCCCGAAAAATCCAATTTTCTGCACAAAAACTCGAAACATTACACATACCTTTTTTAAGATAAATAAAAATGTTTTCAAAAATTACCTTTTTAAAGTGAAAAATAAAGAAATTTAAAATTCATTTATTCGAAAAAACTTATAAAAAGGGCTTTTCTAACTTCATTTTTACCATTTGAGTTCAAAGTGAAAAGTGAGAGCTTTTGGGTAAAAAAGTTCCTGTGAAGATTCTGGAAAATTCATCCTTCTGAATTGAGAACCGTCAGCTCCAGGTAATCCACGTCCTCCTTAACTTGCATTTCATCCATTTAAATTTTGTTTTTAGGCTTTAAATTTCATTTTTTAGGGAAAAATATGTTGAAAAAATCGCTTGCGGGGGTTCACAGTTGCAACACACGGGCCCTACAAGCCCCAAATTTTTTCTATATAGAAAAAATTCATAGGTTCGCACCTATTTCACAGCTCCCATGCATACCTACGCACTATGTATGAGAAAAGGGTGCGGACCCCGTGCAATGAAATTTGAAACTTAAATTTCTCAATTTCCGCCCAAAATTTTTTAAACAAGTTTGTTCTAATATGTCTCTTTATGCATTGTAGGACATTAAAAATGCTTACTTAGTGATAACACGAGCATGAGGATGTAGATGACGCCGCAATGAATCATTTTCCCACAATTCAATCACTGAGAGCATGCAGTTTGTACAAGTTCTAGTCCATACAGGGCATGAGGGCCCAAGTAGACCTCCTAAAGTGGCTGGTAAACAAATGGGACACTCAGGACCAGTGTTTTTTTATTAGCGGCCACTGGCTCGAAATTGAGCCAGAGGATATATATATTTTAACTGGTTTGTCCAAAAGGGGTGACCAAATATCTCTGTTTGGGACTAGGCCAAGTGGTCATTTTGTCGCTAGTCTTCGACTAGAGTTTTGCGATGATCAAGCAGACCCCAAGGATAAAAGGATTGATATTAAGACTATCATCCGACCTGAGCTTAAATTCATTGCATTCACTATTACTAGACTGTGCGGGAGTGCAGGATTGCATGTGGATACTCGGTCCCAAATGCGGATTGCAGTAGATTGCTTCTGAGGCACAATATTCAATTGGTGCGAAGCAGTATTGGCCAATGTGAAAGGCCAACTAACCAGAGCAAAAAATGGCAAGTTAAACAACTTTGGTTACGGATCCATTGTGGTTACATTTGCTCTGGAGAGAATTCCCTTACTAGCTCCGCAGCTCATTCCAGTCGATCCAGGCAGAGTCTGAGAACCTCGGATGGTTCGATGGGTAGCTTTGATGGCCCGTCACGCTGAGGGCATAAAGGTTGTTCGATTCACATCTGCATATTTTCGTTGGTTGAACAACCAACTTTTTGTGATTGAGGACTTTCCATATGCCGGGATGGACTTCCGCGGCGACCAATACATGGCTCTTCCAGCAGGAGAACAGTGGGATGATTCAGGTAAAAACCATTTTCAACATTTTCTAATTTCTAATTTTTTTGTATTTTAATCATCCAAAACTAATAATCAAAAGTTTAAATGTAGATGTGGGCCCACGACGACCAGACACTCTCCAGCCTTATGAGAGGAGACACCTAGCTGCAGTAGCACCAACCCCACAGGGCCAATCAGTAGAGATCCTGACCGACTTAGAGCATCATCTAGAGCACTTGACACTAGATATTCCAGAGACTAATATAGATGATATTCTACTTAAGTTACAGAGATATGTGATTGGTGTCCCAGGACCTTTTAGGAGGTTCCTGTGTAGGGTGGCCCGAGTAGTGGTTTCTTATCGTGATCATCACCAGGGATAGGATGATCAATTTTGTAGACTCATAACATTTTTGAATTTTTGTATTATCATTTTTTCCGATCATAAGGTGTTTTTCAACCTATGATCAAAGACGATGTATATTTTGAAACAAACTTCTATGCTATGATATATCATTATTACCGGCTATCTGATGTAACATGTTATTGAATTTTTGTGTAATTTACTGTTTTTATTATTAAAAATGTCTATTTATCATACTAGAAGCAACTGCATATGCTAATGTATTTAAATGTCTTGGAATATGCTGATATTCAATGTAATCAAATTCATGTTCCAAGAGACGAACTCTCAAAAATAATCGTAATAATACCGTATTTCTAATGGCATAAACCCTGTTAAGTTGTAATACAACGAGTTCAAAATCCAACCTAACAATCAAACTCCAAATTCCAAACGATATGGATTTAGATAATAACTCAATCACTGCACTATACTCTGAAATGTTATTCCTTGTTTGACCAAGGCTTACCCCATGCATGGATACTAACTCATCAGAGGGTGAATAGATAACCCAAGCTGCGGAAGAAATGTTCCTTGTACTACGGCAAGCACCATCAACAAAACCAATGTAGGTTTGAAGAGACGTCGTCATCTGCAATATCAAGAGTAACACCCAGATAAGCAGGAATAGTGATAAGAGCACACTCTAAACTAGGCACGCTTTTCTAATCTAAGACACACCAACTGTAAAGAAACTAATCTAACAAAAAATCTCCACTCAGAATTTTAAGCATAATATCTCTTCAGATAAAGCCCATTTCTGCATTTATCTAAGGAGACCTTGTCAAAATCTATCAGTTCATAGGCCCCTTTTTCCAGCTTTCACTTAATAATGTAAGGACCATGCCACATAGGTACAAATTTTCCAGCCCCTAGTTTATCGTTTGCTTGATCGTATACTAAAACTAGGTCTCCTTCTGAAAAGTTGTGAGGTGTAACATTTCTGTCATACTGAGCTTTTATTCACTTTGCATGAGCTTCGTTTGCTAATGCAACAGTGCGTCGATTCTCATCTAGCTGAGCTAAGTACAAAAAATGTTTCTCTTCTTCAGAAGTAGCTGGGAGTAATTCTATGGCTAATTTTAATGACGGAATTTTGCATTCAATAGGTAACACAGCTTCCAAACCGTAAACCAGTTGAAAAGGAGTGAAACCAGTTGATGTTTTTACTGAGGTTTGATATGCCCAAAGTGCTCAAAATAACATGGAATTCCAATTCAACTTATGAATACCAATGATTCGTTTCATCATAGTGACTAAAAATTTATTGATAGCTTCAACCAGACCATTAGCCTACGGGTAATATGGAGTAGAACTATCGTGATGCAGGCCAAGTTGATCTGTCAGTTCAGTCATCATGATATTTTGAAAATTACTTCCATGATCTGTAATGATAGCTTGAGGAACACTGAATCTATCAATTATATGATTGAATACGAAAGTTGCAGCAGTTTTGCCGTCTACCAAAAATGTAGGCATCGCCTCGGCCCACTTAGTAAAATAATCTACCGCTAGGATAATATACGTATTCCCCCCAGCCGAGTGAGGGTTACATGTAATAAAGTTAATACCCCACTTTGCAAAAGGATCGACAGCAATTATAGGGTGAAGAGGAGCAGGTGGTGCACGCATTTTACGGTCAAAGACCTGACAATTGTGGCATTTCCGGACTGCATAGATACAATCTTTGAATAAGGACGGCCAAAAATAACCAGCGCGTAGTATCTTTTGGGCTATGGCATACCCAGACATATGACCACCACATGCTCCAGAATGGCAGTCATTCAGAACCTTCTCAGCTTCTTCATGAGTAAGACAGCGTCAGAAAACAGAATCTGCTCCACGACGATAGAGTGTATCACCAATAATATTGTATTGTTGGGATTGGAAATGTATTTTCCATCGCTGAGATCGGGGTATTTCAGGCCGAAAATATTGGGTTTGGAGATAAACAATAATATCTCCATACCAAGGATCAAAAGTACTAATAAGAAACAAGTTTTCGTCCGCAATGGGCTACTCCGCCGTAGTTTCAGTATCAGTAGAGGGGAAATCACACATCAATTCAGCAAAAACCAATGACTTCTTTGCCTTGGATTTTTCAAATTCCAAGTCAAATTCCTACAGGATAACTATCCATTTGGAATACTTGCCCCCTAGTAGTTGTTTAGTCAAGATATACATCATGGGTTTAGAGTCAGAAATCACTGTGGTTTTGCGTAATAAAATGTAGTGACGAAATCTTTGGACAGCTTGGACAGCTGCCAAGGCCAATTTCTCCACATGTGAATATTTTATCTTAGTCAAATGTAGATTTCGACTAAGATAGTAAATCACATGTTCATTGTTGAATTCATCTTCCTGAACTAGAACCATCCCAATGGTGGAATGAGAAGCGACGAGGTACAAAAAATAATCCCAGTTGTAATTGGGAGGATGCAGTAACAGTGCATGGGTCAACGCATGTTTGAGTGCATCAAAATATCGATTACCGATCTCATCCCAAAATAATGGAACATCTTGTTTTAACAACCTGGTAAAACCCTTTGTTAACTCGGCATAGTTATGAATGAAACGACGTACAATTTTTTCTTTCCCCTGCAAACTTTGGAGTTGGCGCAAAGTCGAAGGAGGAGGTAGATTGACAATAGCTTCAACCTTCAACGGATCAACATAAATGCCTTCTTCGGAAAGGACAAATCCCAGTAAGCGACCCGATTCTACACAGAAAACACATTTGTGTGGATTCAGCCGAATTCGATAATGCCTACATCTCATAAAGATAGCTCGTAAATGAGTGAGATGATCGGCCCTACGTGATGAATGGGTAGGTAAATCATAGAGATAAGGCTGAACAATGTGCTTGATGTCATGAAATGCGTAAGACAACCCTTTGAAAATTTTCCCTAGCGTTCTTCAATCCAAAGGGTAGGTTGCAATAAGCAAAAGTTCCCCACAGACAAATGAAAGCTCTTTTATTTTGATCAGTAGGGAGTATGTTTATTTGATTGTAACCGGAAAACCATCCATAAAGGAGAACATTTCACTACCGGCACAATCATTGATAATTTGATCGATATAGGGGGTTGGGTAATTGTCTTTAGGACAAGCTCGATTAATATCCCTATAGTCGATACATACTCTTATCGTTCCTTGTTTTTTGTTGACAGGAACAATATTCGATACCCAATCAGTTAAAGGAATTGGATAAATGAAACCTGCGCGAAGTAGTTTCTCAACTTTGGCTTTGATAGCAGCAACTTTTCTCGGACGTATTTTACATAAGCGTTGTCGGACAGGTTTAGCATTCGGGTAACTCTTAATTTCATGTAAAATAATTGATGGATCGATTCCTGGCATTTCTTCATATGACCAGGAAAACACGTCACGAAATTCTTGAAATAGGGCTTTATAAGTTTGGATTTCCTCGTCCGTACAGGAAGCACCTATATGAATGTTTTCAATAATTCCTGGCTTAACTGAAATGTCAAGAGGAACCATTCTAGAGATATTTTCCAAATTTAACTCAGAATCAGGATGTTGTAATGGATTCAGTAGTTCTTTAACATAATAAGTAGAAAAAATAGAAGAGAAATCATTTTCAAAATGATCTAACTCAGGTAAAAATGAATATCAGTGATGTAGATCTTCCCATGGTAAATCATCAACAGACAAGAGTTCACGAGTCTGTTCATCAGTATGAACAAGATTAGGAAATGTTGTTGTAGCTAAGCTAGATATAGAAAGTGATTCCTCATGGGTCACATTCATTGGATCAGTTTCGGTTGAAGAAGGATCAGAAAACGACTGTACAACCTGATATGCAAGTTCAAAGGGACTCAAAGGCATTGCACCAACAAATGAATCCACCTCGGAATCGGAAGGTACGATCCAAGGATCATCAAAAGTAATAGTATTTGATGAAAACATATGAATATTGGCAATATGAGGTGATATGTTAGGAGGAGGAAAGGAAAAAGTTCCCAGTAAACCAGAATCTTTAATCAAACCTATGTCGACATCTTTGTAAGGGATAGCCGTTTTACCGATGTGCTGAATACTATCTGTAGAGGCTGGATCGGATGAGAAATAAGTTAAATGGTCTATTGTAACGGTATTTCTTTTATGTGGAAACTTGATAAGCCGAAAGACCGATGAAACAATAGCAGTCATATCATAATACCAACTGTGACCCAGGAGAAGGTTGTAATCTAGAGGGGCATCAACCACTTCCACATCTAGATTTACAGTTTTTCCTTCTACCTCTATAGGTAAATTCTGCAAAATACCAAAAGGATGAAACCCTCGACCATTAAAATATTTTACAATCATCATAGATTGATTGAGTGTGGGAGAACCAAGTGATTTCCAGCACTGGATCGACATAATACACGTAGAAGCCGCTTCATCAATCACAGTCTGAAAGATCGGTCTGTTTTTGAATAATACTAGAATCTGGAAAGCCATTTGATGGGGTAGGTGGGGTGTACTATTCTCTAAATCGAAGATTATTAGGTTCGAATCTTGAATATTGATAGCTCCTATGGCAGACAATAGTAATTTACGTTGTGCTAGGCACGATTGCAGCACTTCCAAAGCTGACATTGCTGAAGGGGAAATAGCTAAGTCCTCAACAATGTTGTAATTCTGAGCAGTTCTCGCATGTGGATTGAAAGTTTATTTATGAAGTACACCTTTAGTAGGCGGTTTGATTACTAAGTCTGAGTTTGGTTTCTCGATCTGTAGCAGATCAAAAATAGGAGGTGTAGTTGGTGTGTTTGAATTAGAAGATTATGCTTATTTACCACCAATAGGATTTTTACTACCATAATCTTGTGATCGCGTCGAATCCTAACATGAGACATCATCATAATGGGCTCTTCCGAGGCATTCGAGGTAGAACCAATCATCTTACTATCTTGAGTAGGAAAAGGATCCTTCAAGAAAGTAGGCGTTTGAGAACCTTTAACGAATTTCAAAACCTCTGCTCAATGTGGGCATTCTTTGGTAAAATGATCCTCATCGCAAATGAAACAAGGATAGTGAGGTTTGCGTTTTTCATCAGTAGATTCATTTTTATCTATTTTATCTTTTGAATTTTGTTTGTTTTTATTCTTCCCCTTATTTTTACTGCCAAATTTAGATTTGGTCGTAGTTGACTCTACGACATGGATGTCAGCAGAAACTTTAGCGGAAGAATCTCCTTTCGGGGAATCAGGTAAAGTTATTATAGGAGAAGAATTATTTGAGGATTTCTTCTTTCTTTTAGTACTAACTGAACCAATCATACCATCAGCGGCATGAGACCCTCAAGGAGCTGCAGTTATTTGACCGTGTTTTGGAAGATCAGGGATTGTTTCATGTAAAGTACCTGACTGTGTATAAACGAGGTCAAGGTACTGAGCCTGAGCAATGAATTTCTCCTCAGTAACAACTCCTCCCTTAGCTACATCTTCAGTGATTTTGGGTAACAATTATTTAATGAACCATTTCGCCAAAATTTGATCCGAAATGAAAACTTTCTCTAAACGCCTTCTACGTTGCCATTCGTGAATATGATCAAAAATACATGTGGACGTGGATTGTTTTAGTGAAGTTAAAAGTTCCGTGCCATTTTCGTATCTGACAGGAAACTGAAAATGAGTTGAGAAAGTAGTTGCTAACTGATTGAAATTATTAAAAGAGCCTCGTGGTAACTCAATGTACCATTTTGCGGCAAGACCAATAAGAGTTCGTTGAAAAAGGAGTAACCGAATTGAATCATCAATTATTGAATTAGACGCACACCAGAGGTGACAAGTCATAACGTGATTTGATAGATCCTCTCCTGACTTACCTTGAATTTCGGTATATCACTGGGCAACTTATGCGGCATTGGCAGCCAATACGGAAGATAATAAATCGGATCATTCGTAAAGCGTGACAAATCAGGTAAATCTAAAGTTGCAATAAATGGTAACTGACGGTTAGGGTCGCAAAAACCTTGAGTAATAAAAGCAGTTCCGGGAGGAGGATACCCAAGATAACTAGGAATCGGATTTGCATTAGGAATGGTATAACCTCCCGAGAAACCAGGATTAACCGAACCAAACTGGGGTTGTTGAGGCTATTGATAAGTATAGCCAGGATACGGTTGATACTGATAAAATGGGTTTTGTGCAATGGGACTGAATTGATATTGTACCTGGTACGGTTGATATGTGAATTTCAGTTGACTTGTGACAATCGTACTTGTACCAGCTTGTCCTGTAAGTATCTGGATCGAAGTCTGAACTGTAGGTCCTGATTGGGGTACAGAGACTTGAGGAATTTTCACGGATGCAGGGATAGAAGAAACCGAAGCTACAAATACTCCAGAAACATGTGTTATAGGTTGAAAAGATGTTGCAGTAGTTACACCAGTTTGAGGCGGAGTCTGAGGTATACTAGGCCCAGGCTGCTGAACAGAACCAAGTGCAGGGATTTGAACAGTAGGTTGGACAGGTTGCTGGGTTGGACCAGAAACCAAAGGCTGTCTAGGTTGATTAGATAACTGCACATTAGGTTGCATAGTCTGCTGAATTTGGGATGGATCCCACACCATGTTCATTCCGGGGTATTGTCCCATAGAAGATTATGCATAAGAAGGACCATAGCCTGGTTGAATGTAGGGTTGATAATTAAGTGGTAAATTTCCAACTCCTTGTACAAATGATTGACCAGAAGGCGTTTGAAAACCTTGAGTTGGATACTGACCTTGAGGTTGATAACCTTGAGGCACGTACTGAATCTGTGGTTGATAAGGACCCTGAGGAATATACTGAGTCTGGGGTTGACCTTGGGGTATGTATTATCCTGAAGGTTGATAACCTTGAGGTATGTACTATCCTTGAGGTTGTTCTCCAAAATAATATTATCCTACAATTTGTCTTGGGAAAAAATTACGCTGAAATTGCCCCCCAGGTGGTAACTGAATACCTTGAGGTTGCCCCCCAGGTGGTAACTGACCACCCTAAGGTTTCCCTTCAGGCGGTAACTGACCACCCTGAGTTTTCCCCCCAGGTGGTAAATGACCACCTTGAGGTTGAGGATTTGGAATATTACCAGACATCATAAATATTTTCTCTGCGTTTGACGTTTCAGTTTTAATTCCATTAATACCAGATGATAACACTTGTTCAGTCGGTCGAGGAGTTTCTCCTGATAAAGTACCAGAGAGTGCCTGGTACCCCGAAGGAATAGAAGGACCACCGTATAAAAATGTTTCCGGTGTTTGGGAAAACATAGATGACTCTCCTGACATGATCGATGAAGGATAATAACCTCTGGGTGTAGGATGAAAAGGAATTCGAGGTGGTGAAAAAGCAAGACCCAGGTTTTCTAAAAAAATTGTCAAAGATAAATACCAAGCATCACTCCTAATAGGGCTGTATAAAATGGATTCACGCTCCCTAAGATTCAAAGACTATTGGGATTCAGGAAGAGTTACTTCTTCATCTGGACTGACAAGTTCTTCAATAGAAATGAGGCCAGTAGGATGATCTTCAGTAACGATATTTCTTACCCTAGGTGAACCAGGATCACTAGAAGTTGGAGTAATAAATCCTGAGGATGGTTCCAAAACAGTAGGTTCAGTGTCAGGCTCAGAAATTTCAGGTTCTTCAGCTAGTTCATTGGAAGGAGAAATACTACCAGTAATTTTGGAAACTGAAATTGGCTCTTGAATATGCTATGTTGTGGGTATTTGATGATCAAGATGAACAACTATAGATGAAATTACAACTTCTGTTGATCTAATTCTACTGCTACTAGATGATACTAGAGCACGCAGCCCTTCAAGTTGACTTAGTGTATACTCAGGGGGCTTCCCCTGAAATCTTTGGGACTGTCTTGGTAATTCTGCCATGATTGAATATCAATTAATCACACGCAAACAAAGAAAATTTCAATAAAAACACCTAAAGTCTCTAAAGGAACAAACAGCTGAATCACACGCCTAAAAATCTAAGAGTTCAAACCACGCACAAACAGTAACTTCCCATACTAAAAAACACTAGTTGGTGATGAAATCCAACTTAGTAGAAGTTTAATACAGAAAGGGCGGTTGGAACAGTTGTTTGTGCTCAACCTAGTGTTCCTAAATTGAGTTCATTAATTTTCAACCAGGGTTGGTAAACTGCTGAAGTGTGGTGCACTATATGTGCCTAGGTATTTCTTTCTCACTACGTTGTGTTTAGTGTTTTCTGATGTTTTTGGTTTTATGGTTTTATGTTTGAAAAGGGAAAGAACTAAATGTTGGTGAAAAGAAGCTATTGGTTGTGTTAAAACATAACAAAGCCTAAACTATAAATGGAAAACAACAAATGCAAAGCTTGATAATGACTTCATTGCAAGGAAATAAATCACAACATGAGCTTAAACTTATCCAATTCATTCATTAAAGATGTGTTGGAAGAGCTTGAGAAATGGACAAGTTAAGTGTGAATGAAGTTCTCCTAAATAAACAATCAACTTACAATGTTACAACATCTCATCCATGATTAAAGGTTCATTGGAACATATTTGGAAAAGGACTTTTGTAGCACAATAAGATTTCTACTCTAAACTAGCTTCTAATTCTGTTCTGCAACTCAATTTAGCACCATTAGGCCTCACTCAAAAGTTATAGATTTCTTTTTAGAATAGTCTTTGAGAAAAGGCTTATTTGTGAAATGGTAAAAAGGTTGCAAAATACTCTAGGCCTTAGACTGATACTAGCTTCTGTCCAGATGATTATATATTAATATGAGTTTGTAACAAAAGAAGTTTTGTAAATAATGAAGATCATGGTATTTAAATTTAACAACTAATACAATTTAAAATGCAATGGATAGAAACTAAACTTGGAATGTTAATATAGTGAGCTAAGACTAAACTAGAGTGTTACTAGTCTACTTGAAGTACAGTGAACATTGTTAAACTAAAAAGCCATTATCAAACTTGAAATGAAATGACAGAGCTGAACTAAATGCATTCTACCTCCGGAGTGCTGTAACTAAATTAACATGAAACTATTCTATGGAATTATACAGTCCATCTCGTTCAATAGGAATGATATTTTGGAAGAGTTTGTAAAACAAGTATGGCTGTATTATTCAATGCAATTGAACATAAACATAAGACTGAAAACAAATACAACTAGAATCTAAGACACCACAGCTGTTTCTTATTCATTGTTAATGATGTTTTGGAAGAGTTTGTAAGAGTAAGACCGGTTGTGACACTTAGTGTAAACAAGCAACTAAAACCTACAATACCATAGCTATGCCTTATTCATCGTGATGATATTTTGGAAGAGTTTATAAGAGTAAGTCTAGCTGTGATAATTAACGAAAGGAAATGCAACTAAAACCTACAACACCACAACTATGCCTTATTCATCGTGATGATATTTTGGAAGAGTTTATAAGAGTAAGTCTAGCTGTGATGATTAATGTAAACAAGTATGAAACATAAACTTCAGAAATCTACTTAAGCTAGAAATGAAAAACGAGACTAAAATACTTATCTAAACCGTATAAACAAGGCTACTCAGGAGGCAGGGGCCCTCTACCACCAGAGTAGCACGAAATCTACTTCAATATTGACTCGACGCCTTCAAGGAAATGATGCTTATTTCATTAAAGAGAAATTACTTCAAAACAGATTATTTTCGGACTTCTGAAATCTAGCAATCAATCACAAAATCTAACCTTGTCCCTCGGTTTCCCAAGCCATATTTATAATCAAAATTACATAATTGTCTTGAGATAACCTAGGGATAATTGTCTTTCCAAATAAAAACCAAACTAGGACTCTAATGGTGGTCACGTAATAGAATTAAGGACATCTAGATTGTCCTCGTCCTATTAGGAGTCTCTCTCCTAGTTTGAGTTCCCACGTACATAATTGCCTACAGAATTCCGTTCAAACTTCGTGGAGAGCAAAAAATGATGAGGGAATGATGTGGAATATGCCCATATGTGTTTTTCTCCAAGATGACACCTGGAACCTATGTAGACATAAAGACAGCTACAGAATCGACAACTAGCTACAGAATGTCTGCATTCTGTAGCTAGATCTAGTTCAAACAATACTACAATGACAAAATCATAAAAACATAGCAAGTTAGTCATGATAATCATTCTTGAAGAAATTTTAATTAATTTCATTGATCATTTGAGCCTATGATTAATAATGGACAAAAGAAATGGAGTGGAATGTGGTGGAAGAAAGAACATTCTTGGAGCTCAACAACAGTTACCCCGACAACCTGCTTAATGAAACAGACTGGCACAAGTTTCTTCACAAAACCATTTCGCGTGAATAGAACCCCCCCAGAGAGTCCAAGTGAGTCTAGTCGATGTCTACTCCAGGTACAGTGAGATCTTTCCGTCACTGTCACCTTAGGAAATAATCTTAAGTTTATGGACACTAAGGTTACCAACAACAATAAATACAACTGGGGGAACAGTCTACGATCCGATTCTACGCGCAAGGGCAGAGTAACAAATCTCAATCCCCTTGAAGGCTCCTCGACATGGTCAATCTGAGGTTTACCAAAAAGTGACCCCAGGCTCCTCGACAATGGTTAATCCGAGGTTTACCATTTGTAATGTGCGCAGATCTGTTATCTTTCCCAATGAAACAGAATTGATTGTCTCAAAGGTTCAGACATGATCTCGTGATTAAATCCTTTAAGAGAAGCTTCCTAGATTGTACAAATTACAATTGGATTTATTTCCTACCGCAAGATTTATCTACTTATTTGTTTTTACTATCTTGGAGAGTTAATTACTCCCTACTCCAAGATACTAGCCCAAGCTATATTGGTGATAAGAGCCCTAGAAATAGAAAAAATTACTAGTTCAATTTTAATTAAGCGTTGTTTTTATGGCTGTTATTTTAAGTCAATAGGTATGGAAATGAAACTTTGATGGTGTGAAGACTCGACTTCCAAACACACTAAAAAATGAACCTAAAATGATAAGCAATTCATTTTTCTTTCAATGAAGTCTAGCTAAAGAAAGAGTTCGAGAAATGCAATTTCTTAAGAGACAATTATTTCTTTGAACATGAAGAATAAATTAAAGAAAATCTTTTTTTTTATTAATAAGAACTCAAAACGAGACAAACAATCAATGCTCACAATAAATCCCTTTCACTTTCAAGACTCAAAACTACAAAAAACAATTTTTCTTTTCAAAAGAGATCTAAAAGTTCTAAAAAAGCAATCAAAACTATGAAAACTAATTTTTCTATCTAAAAAAATTTGAAAATCTAATTGAATAAAAGCTTCAATTTTTTTTTTTGAGAATGTTTTGCTTAGTTGTTCAATAAATTAAGGATTCATTTGCACAGAATAACAAATAAATCAAAAAACATCTAGATATGTTTTCTTTTGTAAAAATGAAATTCAGAACTTATAACAAAGTTTGTTCAAAGATTTGCAAAGAGAAAAGTAGATCTATTCTTCAAAAAGGATGGATTTCGCAACCAATTCAGACTCATCAAGAAGACAAAAAGACACTAGTGTGATCTAAGGTATTTCAAGCTTCTAATCTTTGAGTCACTACAGAGATAAAGTGAAAACCAATCCATGTATGCAAAACTTCTAGAAAATCACCCAAAACAAAAATACTATTGGAACTCGCTCACAAGAGGTTTTTGACAAGAAAGATACAGATTTGGGTAGACAATAAGAGTCCTAAAACAATATAAACTTAAACTGGAAGAATAAATCTGAAGATTTTCAAAAAATTTAACAGGGTCCGTAGGCCCCAGAAGTAACAGGTGCGGTCCCGCACTGGTTACTCAAGGAAAGTGCGGAAATGCCCGCATTGTGTATGAAGATAAAGTGCGGTCCCTAGAAAAGTTCAAGAAAAACTCAAAAGACTTTAGAACTTTTCAAAGAAAAGTAAGCCTAAGCTACCCAGGAAAGTATACATCAATCAAAAACCAGAAAAAATCATTTTCTCAAGTCAAAACAAAGGAAAACAAAAAATCCAAACTCAGTCCCCAGCGGAGTCGCCAATTTGTTGGCCGGATAAATTGATCTCGCAGACAAGATCAATCTCCCTAGTATCAGAAGATAGTCTAGCAACAAATATACAATTAAATATATCTTTCTCTAGATATATAACGATTTAGAAGTAAATGATACAAAGGTGTTAAGATCCTACCTCGATCCAATGCTTGTTTGTAGTTGTCTTCTTTCAGTCGCCCGAAAGAGTTACGTTCGAAGACCTGCATTCACAAACAAACAAACATCAAATAGCACCTACATAGCATATATTCATAAATCATATCCATTATGGTGATCAAGGAATCCATAAAATAAACAATCATATGACAGCTTATAGAGAAAAACAAACTTATTTGTATTAACTTTGAAATAGTAGAAGAACCTTACAACCTTTTCAACCTTGATGTTGAATGGGTCCTCCCAGGGTCCGAAGCAGGAATTTCCTCTACTCTGACAGGTCTTGCACTCTTCCAACTGAGATACATACAGGTATGTAATCTTTCCTCATAAAATCTCAACTAAAGGAGTCTAAGTTCCAACAACACTTTACCTCAAATAACACTAAAGCTTGAACTCCCTTGGAGGCTGCCCAAGGCCTCTTTTTATAATGCAAAAGAGGAGGTTATAGTTCCAATTATGAAGGGATAAAGTCATCCTTCAAAGGGATAAGCTCCTCACAACAAGGGGTTAGCTCCTTAAGGCAAGGGATACATGAACCTGAAAATAGCGGTTCTGCCACCACAAGATTCCTTCCAGAGGCTTCTAGAAATTACTGAAAGTGAGATTTTTGAGTTTACTTGCACCTTTTTAATCTTTTACAAGGGTTCGCACCCTTAACATAGATAAATTGCGGTCAGGTTCACAGGAGACATGACCATTATGTGCAGGACCACAGGTAAGACAAAGAGAAAGTGTGATACCAGAGTTTTAGAGACTTTTGAGAGCTTTCTCTTATTTTTTAAGGCTTGACATGAAGAATTGATGTTTTAGACTTGCAAAGGAGGAAAGTATGAGAGATAATGAGCTCATACAGATAGAAAAATGTCAAAGTGACAATTTTTAGTGCAACACTAGGAGGTTCAATGCATCTAGACTGCACTGTAGATATGGTCATGGTTGACTTGGTCAAGTGATCAACCTCTTTCACACTCAAGGTGTCTTCATTTTGACTAGCTAGCTTGATTTTCATTCACATTGAGCTGTCTTTATTTAGGATCCACTCTTTGAGAATAAATGTTGTTAACTTGGTCAAACTTGACCTTGTCCACATAGTTTAGACATTGTTCACACATGTGGATGCCTGATCTGGTTATTTCATGGTCCCTTTTCACACTATGAGGGATTTTTATTCATACTTGAGAAATTTATGAGCCTCCTTGCCCATTTATTCATCCATCTCGATTTAGAAAGAAAAATTAATTTTCCTATTAGCTATAAGCTAATTTAGGAATATTATAGTCTCCCCCTCCCAAATGTTTCTTGTCCTCAAGCAACTGCAAAGGTGCTGCAAAATCTCCCCTTCATCTCTCGTGGCCCCCTCATCCAATAGTCTCCACCATTGCTCCATATTTTCTGCAATAGTTCTGTCTTCCAATGGTCCCTCCTCAATGTGCAAGTTGGCCTTTGGTGAATAAACCCAATGGCTCTCATCATGAAGAAATGGAAGGTCTATGTGGAAACCCTCTTGTTGATCCATGGCTTCCTCAAGATAGAAGTGATGACAATCATAGGGAATTTCATTATTCATGAAAGACTCCCATCTCCATGCTATCATCCAAATGAAGTGGATCACCTCCCAGCTTGGAAATCCATAGAAAAACTCCTCCCCAATACATATGAGAGGCATGTTCCCAACAAACATATGTCTCACTCTACAAAGAGACAAGTGATATATCGTAGTAGCCATACAATATCTCATGCTCCCATTGAAGCATGCAGTGCAGAAAGAGTGGGGAACTCCTTCCCCCAAGGACACATTCCACCAATGTGCCTCTCCTCCAACCATGTTCCCATGAGCAAGAACATTTCCAACACATGGAATCATGATTAGAAGCATGCTAGCTGCCATGTATGATAAAGGAGAAGGAAGATGTTCCCTCATGTGCAACCAGCATAGTTTTACCCTTAAATGCCATAGAATAAGAGATGACAAGTGCCTCCCCCAACACTTGCTTGCTGCCCCATCCCTTCTAAATGCTTGGAAAAGGTGCATCATAGTTGGTGTAAAATAATCACACCATGAAGAATATAGTAGCATTCCAAGATCCTCCAAGGAATGACCTCCATAAACATAATTCATGGCCTTGAGTGGTCCATGAAACCCATCATAAATAGTGCCCCCTCTTGGAGCAATGTTTTTCAAATGAGAGTTAGAAAAATATAAGCATATAGGAGATACATCATAATTCTCAGAAAGACAAGTTCCTCTATATACTTTTTTACATCATTGAGGTAACTCATGGATGAGTCCCCTCTCACACTTAATGAGGAAGGAGGTATGAGTGATGGCTCTTCCCAAGAGCTATGTTCCTCCCTCTCTAACAAATAGTTCATGTACTTCTCCATATGAGAGTGCACTTCTTCCTTGAAACCTTCCCATATGAATCCACCCAAGAGAGTATGATATTCTCTAATGAAACCAGTGGGTTTAGAATGCAGGATCTCATAGGTTGCATTTAGTAGTCTCTCCTTGAGCTTGGAGCCTCTAAAAAAAATGATAAGATTATAGAAATAAATGACTCCATAAACTACCTTAAACCTCCTATCCATTACTTCCCCATCAAGAACCCCACATGTGAAAAGGTCCTTGGAGTATTCTGTCATGAGTTTGGAATCCCAATATGGATCTAGGCTTCCCAAAAATGACAGCGTTGTAGAGGTCTAAAATGCAGCCCTTGTCATATCATGGCTCTCCTCTTTGACATGCTCGATGTAAAAATCACATGTTGGAGCATCATAATATTCCCTTTTCTTCCTCCTTTGCATCTGATCTTTCCCAATACAAGATTGAAGCAGATGGAAATCAACTTCCCCTCAGAAAGTCATTGTCTTCCAATACTTCCTTAATCTGGCCCATGCATGCAAGAGAGTCAACATCCTCTTGTCATGTTCAGAAATCTCTTTTATGAATGAAGGTACCATGGGCTTCCCCAAATATGTGGAGTTTCCATGTGTCCTCATGTCCATGCCATCATAGATTTCTTATTCCTCCTTCTCAGTGCCGATAACTGAGTGGAAGATAGCAATGCCCCTTTCAGGAAATTGCTCATCTCTCTTATGAATTCATGAGAGATTATCTGCACTATGCTGGCTTCTCCCAAGGCTACCTCCTTAGCCAAGTATGAAAATGCTGCCCATAGTTGAGAGAACACTTTAGTTTTCCTCCAATCAAGAGGTGCTTGAGGTGATTTTTTTTTGACTGCGTTATCATCTCTTGCCTTCCCCTCCTCCTCTTCAATAACTGAAATTGCCTCATCATCAACAAGAGACCTTAGATCTTGGTCCTCTATTGAAGGAGTAATATTCATGCTTTCCTCTTAAGAAGAGAGCCCTTCATCCAATGGAGACCTTGCCCTTGGAAAAGAATCCAACAAACTTACACCTTCTTCCATGGTTTTCAGAAATGGAGTTGGATTCATAGACCCTTCCAACTCATGCAAAAGATTTGTTTGATATGGTTTGATAGTTTCAACAGAAGATGTTACACATGGAGCTTCATTAAACCTTCCCACTAATCTTTCAATAAACTTTGCATAAGTAGGTGTATTTGCATTTCTTAAGGAAAAGGACTCAAACAACCACCAATAATATTATCTACCTTCAAAATGCAGGGCTGCTACTTTGATGGCTTCAATTTCAGAAACTTGATGTCGCTGCACAAAGTTGTCTAGCTCCTCCACCCAAACCCTAACTGCACATTTAGGTGATCCATCAAAAGTATATAGAAAGAACCTACCCACACCATGTTTCTCCCCTTTGTGCTTCTGTCCTCCTTGATCTTGCATAATCCTTGGAAGTTCAAGTTATCTTTGAACTCCTTAGATTGGGCTTCATATTCCCGCAAATCCTCTCCAAGAGTCTCCTTCTTGGGAACAACTCCTTTCTTCCTCTTCATGAAGAAATCACTGACAAAACGTTGAAGATTTGGTGATATGGTTGAGTGCACATATCCATGAGATGAGGATTTATAACTTTACTCATGTATAGATCTTGTATATATGGTCGATGGATCTTCCTGCTCTTCCCTCCTCATTTCTCTGATGTCTTTTCCGGTACCTTGCAGAACTTGAGATAGAAGTTCTGTGAACCTCCTTTCTCCAGAAAACAAGGGTTTACTCTGGTTTCTCTTGCATATCTCCTCCTCCTCATGAGAAGACTCCATACTTCTTGAAGCTCACATGCTGAGCCAAGAAAGCACCTCTAATACCACTGTAATATTCCAAAATTGGAACAGCTCAACAAGCCTGCTGAAATAATGCACTCTTGAGAATTGTGTGCATAGAAATGAGTTTGTAGCTCCTGGATCCCTTATATTAGCTCATCTAAGATATAAATCCAAAAGGAGAGCAAAAACAAATCAAACTAGGTGGGTTAAACAGATCTCCCACAAACTAGTCTAGCTGAAAATCACCCAAAGATAGGGGCTGCAGCTATATGCAAAGGACTGCTTCAGAAATAACGCAGATCCACTGAAGTAAATAAATAGTCTGAAATGGAGGTTCAAATATCATATTTATAACAGCAAATCATATGTACATTACAACCCATACATTGTACAAGAGAAAACATGGAACTATACAAGAAAAATCCTCAGAAATGAGGTGCCACAACCATAAGAAAAATTTGCAGAAACTTGACTGCGTTATTTTAATGGACTGAAGTAGCATTTTATTAATCCTCATATATAGAGCAGATCTTTACATAAAATATATATCTAATACAGATCTGTGTACAGGAAAGGCTCATCTATACATTCCCCTTGGGGTTTTGTGCAAAACATGAAGCACAAAGAGTAGATTTGAGATCTAAAGTTGCAGATATGCAGAATTATTCAGAAATTTATGAATCATACAATAGGACAGCAGATCAGATCCAAAAAAAACATGTATTGGATGGCCAATCCATGGATCACCACAGTAAGAGGAAGAATCCTAACACCGGAGACCTCTCCTCCAAAATGCAAACAAAACACCCTGCAACTTCTCCTTTGAAAATAACACAGTCCGGGGAGAGGAACTGCATTGTAGGCTCTGAGAATCCTTTGGCCTGATGCTAAGGTCTGGATCTGAAGCTCAATCAGCTAATGCACTCTTCTAGGAGGTTAAAAGACACACTCACTGAGAAGAGCCACTAGTATATACTAGATCTGAGCAGATCTAGTGTCTTCCACTGCTGCAACTCACAAGGACAATCCAGCCCTCAATAGGATTAGCGTTGTAGATGTAAGGTGAAGCTTGGCCCAAACCTAATAGTGGAAAATATTGAACAAGTCTCTTCCAAGAGCTGCTCAAGGAAGGAGGTGCAAATCCTAAACAGGAAAGCCCAACAAGGGATGTCTAAGCATAAAATATCTTCAGAAAATAATATCTTCAACAACCCCTTTCATGCTGCCCTCCTCTTCCTTTTATAAGATTGGAGTCTTGCCAAACCCTAAACCACTTCATTAGTTTAGCTCCTTTCACATGTAGGATCTCCTTCTAGAACTGTGTTGTCCCTCTAGGAGGTTCAATGCATCTAGACTGCGCTGTAGATATGGTCATGGTTGACTTGGTCAAGTGATCAACCTCTTTCACACTCAAGGTGTCTTCATTTTGACTAGCTAGCTTGATTTTCATTCACATTGAGCTGTCTTTATTTAGGATCCACTCTTTGAGAATAAATGTTGTTGACTTGGTCAAACTTGACCTTGTCCACATAGTTTAGACATTGTTCACACATGTGGATGCCTGATCTGGTTATTTCATGGTCCCTTTTCACACTATGAGGGATTTTTATTCATACTTGAGCAATTTATGAGCCTCCTTGCCCATTTATTCATCCATCTAGATTTAAAAAGAAAAATTAATATTCCTATTAGCTATAAGCTAATTTAGGAATATTACAACATTCCCTAGCTACGTGTCCTTCTTGGTCGTAGTTGTAACATCTTACTGGACCTCTACCCCCTGCTCGGCCTCCTCTCATACCTCCTCCTCCTCCTCGGGGAGTTTCATTCACTCCGTATGAAGGTTGGTCCAACCGTTCTGCCAATGCATCCAGAGCTCTACATTGCTCTGTGCTATGTGTTGTGGAGGCACAAAACTCACAGTATGTGTTATTCAGAATGGTGGAATATTTTTGTAAAATAGGGCATAGGCGAGGTGGATGACCCATTTTCTTACATATTTCAAAATATCCAGTAGTGGTTGGACTTTGTTGTGCAGGGAACCCCCTGTATTGTTGTTACGGTGGATATATTCCTTGGGTGTTTATTTGTGCCACTCCCCCCATTGGTGGAGCCCCCTATGCCCCTGCGGTTGATGTCCCCCCAATCTGACCTCGCAACCAAGGACATTCGGTTACCACATGTCCTTCCATTAGACAGTGTGTGCACCATACATTCAGTCTTGCTGGCCACATTGGTTGAATTTCCTTGAGTTTCTCTGTCAAGATCACTATTTGATGCTGCAACCCCATTATAGAGGGGTATTGTACTACTATTCCTCCCTTAAAATTGTGTGGATAACCCACTATGGCTTATATCTTCATTGCTTTCTCCAGTGCATCCTGCAATGTCTCGATCCTCTGTTGAGTTAATGGAGTTCTTGTCAAGGGTAGTAGAGCTTTGATGAAGCAATCCCTCTGATGGTTTGGATCGATTGGATAGATGAGTTTTCCAATCGTGTCTTTAAATCTCCACATTAAATCCCAAGCAGTCTCTCCTTCCCGCTGCTTGATTTCCCACATTTCTGACAGACCCTGCTGGTCTGTTCGGGGCAGTTTTAACTCCTTAACGAAGTCCCTCTTCACATCTGCCATCACTGGATTCTGATGAGCTTCAGACCACTTTATAAACCAGCGTATAGCTCTCTCCCTAAGAGTGGTTTGAAATTCTGTCAACTTCCCTGCATCTGGTGTCTGCCATGCCCTCCATATGGCCTCGCAGAGGTACCAGTGTTGTTCCACATCGTCATTACCCCTCCCAAAGAACTTTTCATACCAGGTAAGTGATTCCGCCATGTTCACTTTAGTAGGTGTTACTAAAATGAAGCCATTGGTTCCTGGTTGTGAGATGGTACTACTAGCAATTCTACTACCAGTGTGTATTACCATTGAAGACTGAATACTATGCAACTTACTTAATTCATGCAACTTAACAAAAATTTCACTCAGTGGTTGATAAAGCACCAGGAGAAGGTTGGGACTAGAGCTACTTGAATTTTGGGGAATAGGAGTACCTTGAGATATAAACATCGGCCTTTCTTGGAACAGTTGCTCCATTGCAACGTGCAACTCCACATCAGACATCTCCTTGGGGCGTGCGATTTCATGTGCTTCGCCAGACTTCTTTCCTTTCTCCTTCTGTGCTGGGTTTCTATACACCTACCGAACTTATTTAACGGTCCCTCCTATATCCTGGGGATCCACCTAACTTTCCGCTTCCTTCATCATCTGAGGCGCCTCCTCTTTGTCCTTTCGACTACTTTCCTGTCTCTTCAACTCCTTCATCACCCTTTCTCACCACTTCTCAGCAATTTGCGCCCTTCGATGTTCTCGTCACTCCCTTAGCCTATTAGAGGTCTCGACATCCATACCCCTATCCTATTAGAGGTCTCGACTATTCTTGTAGCATCTCTCCCTCAATCCCTTCCCCCGGCACAGGATTTTTACGCTTCCATCTCAGATTTTTGGAACCCCATTAGTCCTTCATCTACCATCAAGGCTTTAATCCACAATGGAATCTCCTTCAGCAGATTCCCCCGTAACTCGGATCTGAATATATCCTCTTCCCTCGAAAAGGAATGGCAGCACTCCACTGCAAACTCCACTATGTATCCGTCCAAGGTAGATTCCACCCAATAATCTACAACTCAGATCAACTTGGTATTTAACCGATGAAGGGCCACCAGATCTCTGTGCACCCACTTGCAACCGAATTTCTGTGACTTTCTTTTGGTTACTTTAGTCTGGGCCTTCGCAACCAATTGTAGAGTTCTTCTTGGAATTTTCCCCAAAAGATCTCGTAAACGTCACTGACAGATTCATAAAATAGAACCAAATCTTTGACCATTTTCTCCCTTTGTTGTCTCAGCTCGGCTTGCTAAGTGATGAACTGATCTAGGTGGTTATCCCACCAGCTTCGTATTTCTCTTTCGAAGATTCGAGATACCATGATCTAGCTCCCAAATGAAATTTCAGGTCCTGGCAACGGAACCATTTTTTGGCGAGGAAAAAGGTCTCTTAAGCAAGACCCAGGTTCGGATTAGAGGCCAACAAGGATTTCCACTTTTGTCTAGCACCACGCTGGCATTTTCACCCTGCTCTGAGGAGCAGAGAGTCTCACCTGAGGCATGTCGTGACCTTACTAAGGTTGGGAGTAGATGGATATCAGTCTAGCAGATTAATTATGTATGAACTAGAACCATCTCAAAGCTTAAGCAAACGCAACACTAACTGGGTGATATTCCTTAGAAGTGCATTCAGAAAGACAGTCAATAAAATTTTAAAATACTACCATACTAATCAATCTGGATTACAACATATATTGGGAACATAAAAATATGATCATATTATAATTCACTTATCGTCAACAGACCATTACATCGCTCCTTAACATGAGCTTTAACCAAACAGATTACAAAGAAGTCATATCCAGTGGATTAGAACACAGAGATACCGAGAGATAGAGAACAGAACAACATGAACAAGGCTCTCCTACGGCTCCTGTTCTTTCATTCCTCCTATGTCAACCTCTTTTCTCCGCTGGCCGGCTGCCTATTTGTTCTGCTGCCAGTGCAACTGACAGTTCTTCATTTCTTCTCACTCGGCTGTCTTCTGCTTCTCTCTGTTCATCGGGATTTCTACTTCTTGTCTCCTGCCACGCTCTTCTACCATCTATGATTTCTCCCGCAACAACCGTGCGACCTGTTCTTCATTCCTTCGCATCCTTGAAAGCTCCCTGCCTACCGTGGTTGCGTACCACCACATACTATCCGCAACTCAAAACTGTTTGTTTTCAAAACAAGGGCCCCAACAAATCAAGTCATTGTAAACAACCTTTACAACATCACTAGTTTTTCTAGTTTCTCTACTATTAATGTATATGTCTTGGTAAAACAATTTGTCTCATAGTACATTTTATTTTTCTTGTAGAACACTTTGAAACATGTTATCCTTCCACTAATATTTCTTCCATTGCTCATTGTCATAGAGTTTGTTCCAGTTACATGTGAGCACATTGTTTTAATTACACTGCAAGTCCCATGTCATTGTTCATAATTACATTGTCATGTCCCTCTCAGCGATTGGTAGCTCTGGAATTAAGGTGGATCTAGGATTAGAACACAGAGATACCGAGAGATAAAGAACAGAACAACATGAACAAGGCTCTCCTACGGATCCTGTTCTTTCATTCCTCCTATGTCAACCTCTTTTCTCCACTGGCCGGCTGCCTATTTGTTCTGCTGCCAGTGAAACTGACAGTTCTTCATTTCTTCTCACTCGGCTGTCTTCTGCTTCTCTCTGTTCATCGGGATTTCTACTGCTTGTCTCCTGCCACGCTCTTCTACCATCTATGATTGCTCCCGCAACAACCGTGCCACCTGTTCTTCATTCCTTCGCAACCTTGAAAGCTCCCTGCCTACCGTGGTTGCGTACCGCCACGTACTATCCGCAACTCAAAACTGTTTGATTTCAAAACAAGGGCCCCAACAAATCAAGTCATTGTAAACAACCTTTACAACATCACTAGTTTTTCTAGTTTCTCTACTATCAATGTATATGTCTTGGTAAAACAATTTGTCTCATAGTACATTTTATTTTTCTTGTAGAACACTTTGAAACATGTTATCCTTGCACTAATATTTCTTCCATTGCTCATTGTCATAGAGTTTGTTCCAGTTACATGTGAGCACATTGTTTTAATTACACTGCAAGTCCCATGTCTTTGTTCATAATTACATTGTCATGTCCCTCTCAGCGATTGGTAGATCTGGAGTTAAGGTGGATCTAGGTTGGTTTATTTTATTTTATTTTTAATTTTATGTAATTTGACCGAGTCAAAATATTTTATTGATAATTATAATTATAAATTATTTTTTTGTTTTAAATTTAAATTTAAATTTTATGTAATTTGACTGAGTCAAAATGTTAAACATGACAAAACGTTTTATTGATAATTAATATTATCAATTATTTTTGTATTAAATTTAAATTTAACTTTTATGTAATTTGACTAAGTCAAAATGTTAAACATGACATTACAACATCTCTATCACAATGAGTTGGAGAGCGCCTCTCGGTGCAATAATCATTTTTAACAATAACAATATTATTTACTAGCCTAGATCCATCTTAACCCCAGATCTACCAAGTGCCAAGAGGGATCAAATCTCTCTTCACTCTAAAAGGAGTTTGCATCACAAGAGATTTGATTCATCTCGATGCTTGGTAGCTTTAGAGTTAAGATTGATCTAGGCTAGTTTATTTATGATTATAATTTTTTATCTTCTTTTTTTATGTTATTTGACCAAATCAAAATAATAAATAGGACATTACATTACAACATCTCTACCATACTAGGCTAGAGAGTGTCACTCAATTATTAATACTTTTCTTTACAACTCGTTTCTATATATTCTAATAATATTAATACTAACTAATAATATGGTTATTATTATTATTATTATTTAGACATTATTTTAAGGGCTTTAGAGTTATAATAATTCTTTATAATTAATAGCATCAAATTGATAATAACAATATTAAACAATGTGGTTACTAATTTAATAAAATTATTGACCATATTGGTTAACAATTAATAATATTATTATTATTATTATTAAATTTTCCCCATGATCAGGGTGTCTCGGGATGTAACTGCTTGAAGATGGTCGAGGGTTGTGATCTTTATCGTGTACCCTTCTCAATGAGAGTGGAGGTATTGATTTTTTCCTACCTGACACTCATGAACATATCCTTGGTATGCACAGCGGTGTCACCTAAATCCACAACAGTGGAGAAATTCCCTAACTCCACTTGGTGTGGCCTTGGGGGTAAGTTATGAGTTGGGACTGTCACCCAATTCTTAACTCCTTCGTCTCAGTTATCTCCTAGTCGAAGCCAAGGGGGGTGACCCTAAGTAGAATCTAAGGCTTGGTTAGTGCTACGCTTAGCAAGGTCTAGTAGACAAATGATAAGTTATCCAAGAGATACATCAACCATCAAATTACAAATTTACAATAAACACCTTAAACCATGTGAATATTTCAACAAGTAAATAAGATCACCATGAGCATTTAGAGATAACCATTTATGAACAAATAAATAGAGCAATGATACTAATATGAAGGATACTTTGCAAGAAATAAAATGATGAGACCAATGCCAAAAAAGTAAACTTGCAAAATGAAATGCTCAAGGGAAAAAATAGTACTTGTAAAGTAAGAACATGCAAGTGAAAAAGATTGCAAATAAAATTCTTGAGATACGATTGTACTTGAAAGTAAAATTGCATCAATAAAATAAGAGATAATTTAAGATAAGAAATGAGCTTCAAACGAAAATATTTCAAGAAAAAGAATGTAAATTCTTGGAAGTAAATTCAAAATATTTGCAAGTGTAAAATGCTACTTGAAGGTAAATAATGCTTGATCATGAAACTAGATCAACTATGACATGAGATAACTTCAAGGTAGCATAAATATAACATAATATGTGATGTAAAATGCTCTTGGTTTATTTTATTAGACCTATTTTAAGGTGAAACTTCCTCTCTACACCTTCACCCTTGTAAGGATAGAGATGTTTGTAAGGAGCCTCATGTGTAGAAGCTTAAATTCATTAATGAGTATCCACCTAGTTTACCAAGTCAACCCACGTGCAAGCACTCCAACACTAGACTAAGCCAAGCTTGAAATTCCAACTCATGTGTTTACCTTTATCCAAACTTGGGTAAATGAATATTGAGGAGGGTGTCCTATTGTCTATACAATAGTACAAAATGATGAAATTAGTGACTAGGTGACCAAAAAAGTTAGTCATCGCATTTATTTCAAGTGAATTACTACTAAATTTGAGCAATTTTAAGTGATCGGACTAAAAATGACTGACTTAAACGACTAATTTATTCTAGGAATAAAATAAACAACTAGATAATAAGTGACTAAACTAAATACGACTAACTTAAATGACTAATTTAGTCTAGGACAAAAATATATGACTAGATAATAATTGACTAAACTAAAAGCGACTAAATTAAATGACTAATTTAGTCTAGGACTAAAATATATGAGTAGATAATAAGTGATAAAATTAATAATGATTAATGTGTAATTTTTAATTGTCACTCCATAAATGAAAAATTCAATTTTGATACCGAAGTGTCACATTTCACTACAGGGGTCTTTGAATCCATCTGCAATGTTAAAATTTAGAGACAAAGGGGTCTTGGAATCCATCTACAATGTTAAAATTTTGAATACCCTTTTGTCTCTAAATTTTAACACTAGAGGGTTGTTTCTACTGTCACCTTAGCAATGAATCCTCTCACTTTGGATTACGTATTGAATCTTGGGGATATCCCAAAGCACAAATTTATGGGGTCCTTTGTGCGACTAGATCACTAGCACTGAAAACCATTTTCCCCCTCATATACATTATCATACATATAAAACGTACCCTCAAACATGGTTAAATGTGATCTTTATACACTTGTAAGCAACATATGTGATTTGAAAGCCTCGTAATTTATTCAGTGTATATATAAACACACACGATTCTTCTTAACGACTATCACCACCACCACATTTTCACCCTAATTAAGTTTTTAACAATTAAAAATACAAGAATATATAAAATTAGAAGAGATGTGTATTAATGTAGAATAAAGACTTAAACATAAGGAAGTGGTCTGTTTTCGCAATTAACATTTATTAATCTGGAAGAACATAATAAAATTAGATTAAATAAATTAAATAATTTCATCTAGTTATATGAAATTAACAATGTATAACTCCATCTAGTTATATGAAATTAACAATTTACAAGGTGCAAAGTATATAAATTTCTACCATGCATGCTAGTATCTTAAGGTCCACTCTTCATGTTACAATATCACTTGTGATCTTTTCTTCCTCTTGTAATTGTCTAAGAATTTATTTCCATATCTCTACATCAACATCTATTAGTCCACTATTTTTTTAGTTATTTTAGTTTAGAGAGATTTTTTGACTATTTTCTTAATAACATACAAAATAAAAAGAATTATAAAAATCAATAAAAAACATTAAAAAAAAATGAATAAAAAATAGAAAGACTATTTAAAAAAATAATAATATTCTTCATTCTAACAACCTATACCACCATTTTGTCAAAACAAAGAACTAGAAAAATGAATAAAGTAAAGAAAGACTATTTAAAAGTCATGCATTATAAGCTATAGTATTCTCTTCATTACCCCTTTGTCACTGAATTAAGAGTGCGCTATAGCTATCCCATTTATTACCTAATTAAGAGTTCAGAGCGCACTATTTGTTTCCCTCCTTTTTTTTTAAGTGACATCGAATTTTCTTTTTTCTTTTATATTTCCCTCTAAGAATTTAATAATTTTGTGGGGGTTTAACATTATTAATTTGTTAATTTGGTGGGAGTTTAAAATTCCATGGTTCAAAGTCTAATTCGTCTCCTGCAGAACCGTAATTTAATCATCTCAAACTCCGTCCTTCCAAACCATAAGGTATTCATCTCAAATGTCGAATCCCAAATGCTAAATTCATTTTCTAGATTTTAATTAATCCCAAACCCTGAATGCAGCTAGATTTCAATTAATCCCAAAGGATGAATGCATTTGCTAGATTTGGAATAAGGTATTTTATAGTGGCACTAAAGGCACGATTTCCTCCATTTACAGTTGTTTGAATCTCACATTGAAGGGTAGATTGAGTATTTAGTGGAAGCCACCCATATTTTTTGTTGTTGGACAAGATTAACTTGCTTTCTACCTCAGTACTAGTGGTTGGGTTGTGCATGGTACTTGGAGGATCTCAGACACAGTTACAGCCAAGACATATTCTCTCGGAGCTGAGTGTGAGGCTGGATATTTTACTCAAACAAAGCTTGAATCTCTACTTTTTTGTTGGTTGTGGGTTCTAAAGTTTCAATTAATGGGTGACTAGTCACTCTTATACACACTATCATTGCAGTAGATTCATTTTGGGCTACGTGCTACCCCAAAGAAAAATTCTGCATGGGATTCCAACGTTATCATTAAGTTTGGACCTGTGTATTCATCATTAGACAATGTATATTATAAACTAGGGATTGAACAATGCTTCAGGAGAACCAATATTGAATTCTGCACACTCGCCAAATCGATGCCACTAAAGATCAGTATGCTGCAAAACATGCACATTTTGAGCAAGTATGGAGGAGTCATAAAGGAATTCTTGAAACAAAAAATGAAAATGCTATCTGTGATTTATTCCATCTTTATGATGTTGTTCGGGTTGATATGGAGGAAGAAATGGAGGTGAAGTCAGCAAGGAAAGATAAAGCTAAAAGTGAAGCTGTGTCAAATCGTGAAAGACAATTTTTGTGTAATTTCCTACCTGTGATGAGAGAATATCTTTTGAATGTGGTTTGTTCTGATAAATTTTAGCTGAGGTTCGGGAGGATAACCATGCATTTTTTTCTTTCATTTTGATAAAATATTGTTGTGAAGTGGAACATTATGGAAAACTGGGCGCATTGAAGAAAAATGGGGGCGTTGAAGAGTGGAATGGGTCCAGTGATAGAAGAGACAAAACCTCAATTCACTCAGTATATTCATTATCAGATAGTGAATGTTGGAAGATAATGGGGGATGTTGCAGGAAAAAATGGGCACTCACAGAGGGCATTACCTATCGAATGTCGATGAAGTAGTGAGTCGCTATTCAATGAAACATCATTCAATGAGCAGCACTTCTAGTACCATCCTTAATTCTACTTCTGCTCTTATTTCTGTCTCCTCCCCTTCATCCTCATCACTAAGAAGGTTTCAAGTAAGGATGCATTGTCATATGTTAATATACTATAATGGAGGAATAAATTTGTGGATGCACTTGGTCTCTATGAATTTTTTCTAGAAACAGAGCCTATCACCATCAGACCTCACATTGGAAATGGAATATATCTCCAAATACAAGGTCTCAAGCCGAAGGCATTTGAACGTTTTAATGTAGAAGCTATTGTGCTTGATCCCTAGAATGCTTGTGCTCTCACGCACTGTGGATTTTTGTACAAAGATGAAGGACACTTCCAGATCCAGTAGAGGTTTGTTTCTCACATCTAACACTATGTGTGGTTTTTTTCCTTTTTTGTACTTCTTTTTTGTGTTACTTGTTTATTTGAGCTTCTTAATAGCAGTAGTTTTTTTTATATTTTATTTTGAAACCGAATGCATTTGAATATTACTAGGATAACCACAATATATCTACAGTAACTATGGTACATTTTTCCCATCGCTTCTGAAGGATGAAGTATATAAAAAAATTGTGATTGTTTCTAATGGTTTGAATGATTTTCAAGTTGAGAACAACAGGATTTGTTATTTTTTGGAAAAAAAAATCCACTGAAATGTAGTAGTATTTATAAAATCTAATGCTTTTGGAAAGTATCGGTTTCCCTTAGGATACCGTTGGGATGAGATTAGCAAGCTATACCATACAAACCCTCAAATTTTTATGGACATTTCAAAGACAACATTGTATTATACAGCGGATGTTCTTTCAAACTTGGGACTAAGAAAGGAATATATAGGTAACATTATTTTAAATTATCTTGAGATTCTTAGATGGGACCCAAGAAAATCCATGGCAGAAAATATAGATTTTACAAGTGTTGGTTTGGATCAAAAGGAGATGACAAAGACAGATTTGAGTCATCCTCGCTATTTGCATGAGAACTTGATCAAGTTGATTGCAGATATTAATTTCACTAGGCTTGAGAAGCAAGTAATTGTTGTGTCTATCAGAGAACATCTAAAAAATAAATGCTCATGACTCCATTGTCTAATTTTTCTTCATAAACATTTCAGAATATCCCTTCTGTACAATCAGAACTTGTCCATAAAAGAGATGATCTAGTTTTATGTGGCTCTAAAAGAGAATATTTGAAAATCACAGTGCATGTGGGTCAATTGTCTAAAGTTTCTTATAAAAAAATTCAAAATACCCTTTCTCTAGGATCATAACTTCTACGTAGAAGAGATGATCTCAATGTCATTGATGCTAAGCTCAGACATTCACTAGGCACCCAAGAAATAAATATCACTAAAATTTTACAAGAGCCAATTTAGAGACACAAGCTAAACCTTTGGTTGAAATTAGGCTTGATACATTACCCTGAGTCGACGTTCAAAGATCCTAGAATGATTCATTGTGGAGGCAATAAGCTACAAGAGAGGTTAAGTTGTGTTTTCAGACTTAGGTTACCTTTCAATTATGTTTGTCAAATGGTGAGGGCAAGACCAACATTATTGAGTAGAATTTCAAATTTGATCCAAAAGAAATTCAATTTTCATTGTAGTACAACATTTAACCCATTGCAGGTTCTTCCATAATTTCCAAAATATTTCACCTTTGATCTCAAGGGTACAATCAAACCAAGATACAAAATGTATGCTTGGATTAAGAAAAACAATTTTCTTAAGAAAGAGTGTGGTGCCTGTACCATATTTATGCTACCAGAGAGAAGATTTGTTCAAAAATACACTAACTGCCACCTTAAAGGGAGAAAGTATTTCAGTCTTTGCAAGCTTGATAAAGTAATGTGCATGACTCCATTGTCTAAGGTTTCTTCAGAAAATATTCATAATCTCCTTTCTAGAGGACCATAAATCCTCTGTAGAAGAGATGATCTAAATTTCCATGATGATAAGTTAAGCTCATATAGAAATGTGAAAATTACATGATTTCAATTTTGAAAAGAAAAAAAAAAAACAATGTTAGTCCTTATACATTTTATTGACACAATTTTGGGGATGGCACCATTAGACCTGTGAAGTTTCATCAATATCAATTTTTCAAAAATTTATTGTTAATGTACCAAGCATTTTTAATGAACCCCTACATGTTATCATATCAATCAATTCTGATGCCATGGCATGCACATCTACTAACTCATGGGGTCACGCTTCTACAAATGTATGCTACAAAGAAACCTGGAACATAACTGATAAGCTTTTGAACTTGCTTCCCTTTCATAAAATATGCACTCTTTGAGTCTTTGGCATGACATCCTAACAACATTCACATTCGAGGTTATTAACTTATTTCAGACGAATATATTTCTTGTAAAGTATTGATATGTTTTAGAACTACCCAAATGATTGAATTTGTTTCAAGGATAAATATATACCCTCTTCAACCAATAGATCACATTGGATTCATTTTCTTGGAAACTTATCATATTTAATTATTTATTTAATGTGGAATTCACTGTAGATTTTCCGATTCTGATCTACTATTATGAACAATCTGAAAAAAAATAATAATAATAATAATAATAATAAATAAATAAATAAATAAAAATAAAAATAAAAAATAAAAATAAAAATAAAAATAAAAAATAAAAAATAAAAAATCATGCAGATGCACAATTTCTCTACCAAATAGCAATGGAGTAGAACATAAATAATTTCACAAAATTCACACAATAAAACACACAATTTTTCTAGGGAACCCAACAGGGAAATCCTCGCTTGCTTCATAATTTTATTAAGGAAAATTTAGCAACAAATTTGATACACATACAAGATAGTTCTAATCTGAAAATACAATAATTTTCCTACCTGTCCTAGGCTTGAAACCTCTGCCTGATAGCTTACTTGCTTCCTTCTCCTGTATACACTACAGGCTCTAATTTTCCAACACAACACTGTAGGAAATAATCTCCTATTTCCTATCATTGTCTAAGCTCGTATTAAATAGGGATTTCCCCTATTTCTATGCGCACTCCAAATATAAAATTGTCTTCCTCAATAATTCGCACAAGGAACACTTGGCTCATTCCTCCACAAGCTCTCTTGCTCACAAAATCGTGCTTAAGAATTGATTGATTAATTGTGTGCCTTTGATCTCCTTATATGCTTTTTGATTAGGCTATTCTTAGTGAGTTTTCAAAATTAGGAGTTGAATTGAAGCTTTTCTAGTTAACAAAAGTCAACACTCTTAGTTAACTGGATCATCCTAAAATTTGGGAGGCTAACTCCACTTATTCACTTAGTTCCCAATTTAAATCACACTAGAGGATAGATAACTCATCCTCTAAAAAATCACATTAGTCAAACTACTTCTTGAATTCATACTCATCACTGGAACTCATAAATGTCTAAGGCTATCTCCAAATTGATTCCTTGAATCAAGGCAAATATCAAGGAAGTCATTACTTCGCTACTTTTTAGCACTCCCTCTTATTGAGGAAGGGATTTTGTACAACTACCAACTTATCTCTATGATGAACAAAACTACCTCTTGTGATGCCTTGGTTAAGATGTCTAATGTCTTCTCCCCTATTGGAATGTATTGTAGCTTGACTATACCCTTCTGCAGACAATCTCTAAGATGGTGATATGGGATCTTGATATGCTTTGAGCGATCATCAAATGTTGGATTATTAGAGAGTTAAATACAACTATGATTATCACAATGTATCATGGTAGGCTCCATCCTTTGTCTCAAGAGTCCCGCAAGTAGCTTCCTCATCCAAATAGACTTGCAAGCTGCCTCACTAACAACCATGTACTCAACCTCTGTTTAACTGAGTGAAACTGATCTCTGCTTCTTATTGTACTAGGAAATTATAGCTGACCCAATGTTGAAGATGACACCTGAAGTACTCTTCTTGTCTATGGATATCCTTTCCTAATCTACATCGATGAAGCCCTCAAGCCTCACTCAATCAACCTGTTTGTACCACAGTCCATAGTCTGTTCTACCTCTAAGATATCCAAACACATGTTTTGCAACAACCCAATGCACTTTTTTCAGTTCAATTATGAACTGACTTAGCTAGTTGACTGCAAAAAAAATATCAAGTCGTGTGTTGACAAAGTACATCAATGATCCATTGAGTTGCTTGTATACTCTAAGATCCACTCACTCTATTGTAGTAGCACCCACCTTCCTCTAGTTTGTGACTATAGGTGTGTCCATGGGCTTGCAATATTGCATATGATATTTCTGGACAATCTCTGTTGTGTACTTTCCCTGTCCCACAAATATCTCACCATCACCCTGCAAATCCTCCAATCCAAGGAGATAGTGAAGAAGCCCCATATCCTTCATCTCAAACTCCTTTGTAAGGTCCTCCTTGTAATCCTGGATCAAGCTCTCATCTCTAATCAAAATAATTTCATCGACATAGATAACTAGAATGAGTGGAATCCCTCCAACCATGATGTAGTACAAGTTGGCATCTGCCTCATTGTTAGTCAATCCCAGTCCTCAAAGGTAGTTTTCAATCCGATTGTACCATGCTCTCATAGCTTACTTGAGCCCATAAATAACTCTCTTTAGCCTGCACACGTGGTTTTCTTTGTCGAACTTATCAAACCCCTCTGGCTGCTATATATAGATCTCCTCCTCAACAAATCTATTGAGAAATGTTTTCTTCACGTCGATATAGTGGATCTTCCACCCCATCTATGATGCAAGTGCTATAATAGTCTTTATGGATGAATACTGTGCTACTAGGGAAAAGGTATCCTCATAGTATATGCCCTTAATCTGTGAGAATAATTTGGCCACAAACTTGGTCTGCAAAACTTGATGGGGAAAACCCTTGATCAAATCTTCTTATTATTAATATCAAATGTTTAGTAGAGAGAGATTACAATATATCAAGGTCAAAATTGACTTGCCAATTTGAAGATTCAATTTCATTGTCTTTAGGTAAATAATTGGTCCAAAAGAATGATGTTCTTGAATAGGAAAATTGAGCCCTCATAGGATTAAGGATTATTATTGTAGAGGCTCAGAATTTTGGTAAGCTAGTTAGGGTTTGATGACAGGCTTCAACAAACTTCTTCCACTTATCCTAGAATCCTTCCTTCACTGCAGTTTCCATTCAATATAATTAGCCCACATTCTTCTACTGACCAGGGCTATTTCTAGTCCTCTAATGTTCCTCGCAACCTTCATAATTAAAGAGAATTTGGTTCATGGCCCATCCTAAAATTATACAGGCATACGAGCTCCTGATCTAAGGGAGATAATGCTCGCAGTTCACCTGGAATAGCTTCTGTGGAATTCGGCCAACTTCGAGGAGAAGAACCCTACTTCAAACAGTCCATAACATAGCCAAAATTTCCCCCAACTATTGCAGTTTCCTATCTGAGAGATCTCAGTCTACAAAATGACATAAACTTGGCCCATAATAGATCTATAATAGCCCAAGCTGCCTCAACCTCATTCCAGAAGAACATAGCCCACAAAAGATGACGTCCAAACCCTTATGCCTTCGTTGAGGATCATCTGCAGCTATTTCAGAGAGAAGACTCGTGAGATAGATTATTGAAATGAGGTTGAGGGCACCTCAATATATACTAGTCAGTGGGATTGAAGAGACGTGACTTTTGGGCATATTGAGCTGACATATAGGTGAGGCCGACCTTGTTAATTTTACATGAGAGAAACATAAATTCAAAATCATACTTCTACTTAACCAAATTCGATGATATTTAGGTTGATTTTGGTCCTCTTGAAAAGAGAAATTAATTGCTGCAATTATCTTTTCCAAAGGAGATGTACAAAGTGGAATTTGTCCCTAGTTGCTAATTTTAACATATGGCCTTGACTACACCTATTGGGCGGGATCACCATTTTTGGTTTTCAAAGAGCTCATGTCTTATTATGGTTATTTTCCTGATGGATTTCCCCCCTCTTTTCAGGTATACTTTGGATATTCTTGGACATATTTTGTTAAATATACATGTTATGAGCATGTTCATCGTAGATTACATATACAAGTAATATATCTAGGTCTCTTGGCTTGACCCACTAGGATGATTGAAGCCTAAGATGACCTTCTATCACTACAAGGAAAAGACCCTCTAGTGGATGTTTTTGAGGAACCCCTTATAAAGATACCCCATACATCTGTTTCTAGCGGAGGTTACTAGAGGAGGTTGGCAGGTGGAGGGTTTTGCGAATGTTTTCCACTCGGTGTGCTTATCATCCAAAATCGCACCGGTGCTCTCTATAAGAGAAAGAACTAGTACTCACAAAACATTGGCACACTGCACACCGTGCGCTCCATACACACCCACCCGGTGCGTCGTTTTACTATAGCGCACCGGTGCTTCACAACTCTTCTATGCCGGTGCATCATAAAACACTGCGCAAAAAACAGAAACTGCCTGATGTAGTATTAAGAAACCGCACCGATGCATCATAAAACACCGCGCCAAAATAGAAACCTACCAGTGTGTTCGTAAGAAACAACACTAATGCACCTATAAACCATGCACACCATAAAAGGGTTAAATAAAAGAAAATTACGGCCAAAAAAATGCATTTTTCATTTTTTCAGTGCTCTATAGCTCTCAATCACTGGTGCGCTCTATAAGAGAAAGCACCGATGCGCAAAAAACATTAGCACATTGGACACCATGCACTCTGTACACACCCGTCCGATGCGTCCTATTACTGTAGAACACCGGTGCTTCATAACTCTTTCGCCCTGATGCATCATAAAACACTATGCCAAAACAGAAACTTCCCAATGCGGTGCTAAGAAACCGCACCAGTGCATCATAAAACACCGCGCAAAAATATAAATGGACCTGTGCGTTCGTAAGAACTAGCATCGGGGCGCCTATAAAACCCACGCACCAGAACAGGGTTAAATAAAAAAAAATTATGGCCAAAAAATCACATTTTTCACTTTTCTTAGTGCTCTAGAGCTCTCAATCACCGGTGCGCACAAAACATTGGCACACCAGACACCGTGCGCTCTGTACACACCTGCCCAGTGCATTCTATTACTGTAAAGCACTGGTGCTTCACAACTCTTCTGCCCCGATTCATCATAAAACACCACACCAAAACAAAAATCGGCTGGTGCGGTGTTAAGAAACTGCACCGGTGCATCATAAAACACCACGCCAAAATTGAAACCGCCTGGTTCGGTCTTAAGCAACTGCACCGGTGCACCTATAAAACCCTACTCACCGGAACAAGGTTAAATAAAAAAAAAATTACGGCCAAAAAACCACATTTTTCACTTTTCTCAGTGCTCCAGAGGTCTCAAGCACCGGTGCAATTTATCCTTGTCTGAGCCACCCTGAAATTGGTGCTCCCATTGCACCCATTGCACGCATTGTTGCTGTGCATTTCCCACCAATCTCCAACTTTCATTTTGCAAAACAGTGGGAAAAATTTCTTTTGCAAATTCTACAGCCAATCTGCCTCCTCGATGGCGAAATGTACAGGTATTTTTCTTGTTTTTCCATAATTAAATTTTTTTGCGGATTATAATTTCAATTAACCTTAAAATTAACCATTTAAAAGAAAGAAAAAATATTTTTCGTGTGGTGCGCACGAGCCGTTCGGCTCACACCAGTAAGCAGTGCTGCCTGTAAAATTTATAGGTCGCACCGCAACCGGTGCTAACGGTATCTGCACCGTGTTCGGGGCAGTACCGAAAGGCGCCCCGTGTTATTTTAAAATTAAAAAAAAAAAGTGTGGTTCAGTCATTTAGTTGGTCACACCATTAACCATAGGAATAGTAGTGCAGTGCATTGACGTATATATCCACCCCTGTGTCTATCAGCGCACCGCATTCGACATTCCAACAGGGTCAACGGTGTGGCCTGGTAAAACATCACACTATTGACTATATAATTTGTCAGGAAGTCGATGCGCTAACACAACTATACATGTTGGGGCGTATATTTTAGTCAGCACACTGCTCTTCTGACACCATATATAGTCAACGGTGCTTTAAAAAGTTTCAGGTGCACCATATACGGTGCGTTGTATACCATTTGGGGCACTGCCTCTGGTGCGCTACAAAAAAAGTCTCACCGGCACCGGTGCATGAATTTTTTTGTGGTGCACCGACTGGTCTGTTTTTTTTCCAAAAAAAATTATATATGTATATTCCTAAATACATGTCTGATTTAATAAAAAAAAATTATTTAATATGTCAATGATTCAGAGAGAAGAGGAGGAATAACAACAACAACAAGCGGAGAAGTATGACATGGTTTGCCAATTGGAGGCACGAGAGAGGGAGAGAGATGCATACCCTTGCCCTATTATAGCAAATACCCAGGGGCTCCTAAGGCATGTAGGCCTTCTCAAGTTCTATGAGGAGGCTACTTCCCTAAAGGCCCATAGTGTGTTTCTAAGACATCTTATCCACAGGTGGAATGCCCACCAACAAGCTTTCCAGGTTGGTCTTGACCAGCGGTACACACCTACTGAGGAGGATATATATTTCATTACAGGGCTATCGAGGAGAGGGGTGGTTTTTCCCTCATTTCCAGAGGTTCCAGTTGGTTGTGTAGCAGGGAGTCAATTAGTTTACTCCCAGAGATATATTGGAGCATCAGTATTGTGTCCTTCAGAGTTTCAGGTCACTAGAGGTCGGTTACGTATTGGTGCATTTAGTAGTGAGGACGTGCAATGCCTCTCACTTCTCATTTCAACCATTTCACACAAAACCAGTGATGGGCAATGCATTAGTTTCTCACTTCTATATTATGTTGATTCTTTAGTACAAGAACCATGACTTGTCAGGTGGTCTGCCATTTTTTTGTAGCAGTTATGTATAGCATTAGATAGATGTCATGCTCATGCACAAGGGAGGGTCAACTTCCCTTTTGCTTCAAAGATTTTTTGTTTATTTTTTGAGAGGTTTCCAGAGATGAGGCCTACTTTTTTTCGGCAGCCTCGTAGGCTGATGTTGGAGGCATGCATGCACATGTGGGGGCAGATGATGCCCAAGATGGGAGAGACTATGTTTCCAGCCAGGACATCGCATGATACACTAGACTTACTAGCCAGTGTTGATGAGCTGCATCCCTTCATTATGGTCCCCTGTCCTTATGCTGGATTGGATTGGCAAGGGTGTGCCAACATCCTCTTCACAGATGATGAGCTGCCAGATGATAGAGGTAATATTATTGTTTTATTTATATCTATTCTAACATGTTCTTTAACTTGTTTTTATTAAATTGTGTAATGAAATTGTCTAATTATTGTTGTGTACTTGTATATATTTTGCAAACATTGGCTCTTTTGATGGCGAGGAGATGCTTGCACCACCACATGATCCAGGTGTGGATCCTGATGACAATCAGGGTATGCCAAATGTCAAGGATCATCAGGAGGCTGGTGCAGAGAGACATGCTCTTGCTGGTGCGTCGGTACTGCCTTTTGCTAAGCGCGATTGACATGATACTATACACAGGATGGAGTTGGGCGACCAACTCAATGCATTGATTGTTGAGGCGGGCATCAAGGCTGCTCATTACAGAGACATATAGGCTGATGATAGGCTATTACAGATTTCGAGAGGCATGTCGCGTGACATGAATAGCCTGATGCAGCATGTCATAGGAACTACGACAAGTGTTACATAACTAAGGAGGATTGTTGCACGTTATAGGCGTGCTCGAGCCACAGCACGTGATGGACAGTCCGCGAGCAGTGACTCATCATCTCATGATCGTTCACCTCACATCGTGTCATATGAGCTGAGGCTCCACTAGTATCTAGCAGTCGTCATGGAGATGAGGCTAGACCATCAGCCACGTCCAGTCAATAGCCTGCAGCATCCATCAGTACTAGTCATGATCATGAGCAGGCTGTACCATCGACCGTTGAGGCTGCACCATTGACTGAACATGCCTCCACTAGTACTGCTATTGATGTTGTACTACCACCAACTAATCCGTGACATTTATATTACAGTTGTATATTTTTAACATTATTCAGTTATATATGCAGTTGTACTTAATTTACATGTTGGTGACCATCATGATGTGTATATTGTTAGGTCATGTTAGATATGTTCATTTAATGTGCAGCTTGCAGATAGATGTGTATGTGGTAGCATGAGTTAAATATATGTGTATGTGATAGCATGAGTTATTTGACATGAGATGTATATTTGATGTTTGTGTTGTGATGATGTTAATATATAATGTTAATTTGATGTTTGAATGTATTTTTGAGTCGAATATGATGTTTGTACACTGGTTATCATGATCGTGATGTTTATTAATTAATTTAATATTAAATGACGTCCGTGATATTTATTAAATATTATGTCATGATTGTATTTGAAATTTAAATTTTAATTGTATTTAAAATTATAAATTTGTATTTGTAATTGTAATTGTAATTTTAACTGTAATTGTATGTAAAATATTTAATCTAAAATTTTAATTATAATTGTAATATTTAATGTATTGTGCAATGATTGTAATTGTAATTGTATATATGAAAAATTGTAAAATTTTAATTGTAATTCTAATTGTATGTAAAATATTTGTAAAATTTTAATTGTATTATTGTGAAATATTGACTGTAATTGTAAATGTAATTCTATGTAAAATTAAAATTGTAATTATAATTATAATCGTAATTGTATGTTAAATTGTAAAATTCTAATTCTAATTGTATGTAAAATATTTGTAAAATTTTAATTGTATTAATGTGAAAAATTTAATTGCATTAATGTGAAATGATTTATTAAAATATTTAAATTTGTAAATTTGTAAATAATTGTAAAATAATAAATCTAGAATAGTATGAATTTTTGTAACATAATAAAGTTCAGAAAATAATGCAAATAAATTCATGTACTTTAGAATTATAATTATTTTATTATGATCTTACATACAAAAAAAAGAAATTTATATAGTCTGGTGCGCTATCATCATAACATGCACCGTTGCTTCACAAATCTTCTGCACCGGTGCATCATAAAACACTGCGCCAAAACATAAACCTTGATCTTAAAAACCACACCGGTGTGCCTATAAAACTCCACGCACCAAAACAGGGTTATTCTGTAAAGTGCAGTATTGGAGCAGCGAAGGGTTCGAATCGCGGGCAAGAATTTTTCTGAGGAGATGAGGGTTTGAAAAGATGAGAGTTCAAATTTTGGCTGAGAATTTTATAGTAGAGAAAATGAGTGATTCAAAAAGAAAGATAGACAAAGATTCTTACAAGGATGCAGACGGCTACAGAGCTCGAACAAAGTACAAAAGGAGAAAAGGAGTATAGGTTGAGACCGCAGAGAGTATTCAGTTGAGGCCGGTGATAGGGTTAAGAGGTCCCATGATGAAGAAATGGAGAGCAGAGTTGATGGAAGAGAAAGATCAATCGAGGCAGTCGATAAAGCCAAGAGGCACCATGAAGGGAAGGATTCTCATTCCCTTAAGGATAGTAGAGAAATATCAATTGACGTTGTTGATCGAGTTGGTAGGTCCCATGAAGGGAAAGATTCTCTAGAATGCGTTTAAAAGCAGATGGGAGTATTGTCTGAGCTTCGGTTGGCTTACATAAACTTTTACCAGCAAATCTGACGTCGCATAAAATCACATCTTCGGCTTTCAATTGAACCTGAATGGCTTATCTAACTTATCTTAGTTGTGGTCCTATGGATGAAACTAGTAAAAAGTCTACTTGTATTATAAATGGAAATATAGTGACCATTTCTATGGGAAGAAAAGCATAGATACCTGCAACTACCATATTTCCACCTGCAAATCGGTTTCCCATTGGAAAAGCTAATGTAATAGCCCATTTTGAAATGTATTTCCTCTGCTCAACCCTATACTCATTTTCTATGGGAAACCATTGCCTCCACATGTAATAATTGTATCGTCTAGTTGAAAATCGGTCTTCTTCCACTAACAAATGCAAAATGAAGGACTCGTTTCCATTGCTCCCAGAACATTCAAGGTCAGTTTCTCGTAAAACAGAAATTGTATAAATTTTGATAAGATCAAGATAGAAAGCACAAAGGAGAAAAGAGGAAATTGGATGTCAAGATGGAGGAGGAACTTACAAATGAGCAAGCAGATCATGGGGCACATTTTCTTGTTGCAAGTTATGGAAAGGTTCAAGTTTCTTTTTCTGAAAGAAGAAGAGGTGTAGCTTTGAAAATAAATGGCCCAAATATTTTCACAACAAAATGTACATTTCCAACATGTCTAAAAACTAAAATATCTCCAACTTCAATAAAATACTCAGAAACAAACTTTCCCAACCATTTATGAAAATTGCCCACATCTTAGCATAGCACAGGTTCACATGCCACAATTGTCCACTTGGGCCCTGTAGTATTGCATCTTCACATGCCCCACATTGCATTCTTTCCACATAATCAGTGGGGACATATTGCAATAAACAAAATGCATTGGAAGAATAGTTATTTCCATCAAGAATTTATCCAATTCCAATTCTCAATTCTAATTCTAATTCTCAAGAATAAACAAAATTGTAATTCTCAATTTCTATGGTTGGAGTTCACTAAATTTTGGTGTACACACCTAAAAGTAATTTCGGTGCCTTAACCGCAAATTGGTGCTACTTTACATACTCTTTGATCAAATTTTAGTTACTTTAGCATCGATTGCTGATGTTCTGAAAAGACACCTTGGTGATGAATAAATGCAATTCTATTTTCTTTAACTAAAAAAAAAGAGCCAAATTGAAAAATGGGTGGCAAAATATTTTTGAAAATCTAATTTCATAAAATAATTCTTTAAATACTAAACACTTTTCATTATTTCACTATTTTTGCTAAATTTTTCACTTAGAGATTTGTAGGAGACATACCTAGAGCAAAAATGCGAGAGCAGCAGGAGCAGCGTGGAGCAGCAAAATACATTCGAGCAGTATTTAGACAATCAGAAACCAAACCTCTGGTGATTCAAACCCTGTATCATAGAATTTCAAACCATCTCGTGATTAAATTTGATTATTTTTTTTACTTTTTTTATGCAGTTTTTTTACTTTTTCTGTAGTTTTATTGATTTTTACCCTAAACCCTTCATTTTTTTTTTTCCCTTTCTTCTCCATGTTTCTGTGATTTTAGAATTAGGCCTTTTCATTTTAGATTGAAATCCAACCCACAAGACAACTTGCATAGCCAGATCCCAATCCATTCAGCCATTGCGTGAATTTTTA